>CCAG010003191.1:0-16737 GCA_001077435.1 Glossina morsitans morsitans
GATATTAATGTCCATTAGCGAAAGGGAACAATGACGCACGCACGTACATGTAACCAACCGGATTTTGTTTCTTTGTAAAAAATTCTTTCATTTTGTTGCTCCCACGTACTGCAACACTAACTACATCAACCCAATTCAACTCTTTTTTCCCTTCTTCCCTTTCAATTTAATTCGCTTCCTTTATCTTTAAGATATTTGTAAGGCAATCATTTGTAAAAGGCGCATATGCAGCATGTAGTTTTAGCGTCAATTCGCAAAAGTTCTACTACGAATATACTAACTGTACCGGACGAAGGGAATGCAATTTATTGAAAAATTCTTCATTAGAAATAAATTTCTTATGCAACTAACGTAAACTCTGCATCACTTCAAGAAAATTTCATTATCGCCATGTACTTGAAGGACACAGTTTGACATAAGTATATTTTGCGCTTTCAACCATCCAATCGCCAGCAATGCTCCTTGACACAATTTTTTCTCCGCTCTCGGTATTAAGCACTTCAGCACTCCAGTTACCAGATCACACTAAATAAGTCATATGTAATGTTTCCAAAATAGCTCTTTAGGTCTCCAAAACACAATTATTGTCCGTGATTCGTCAACAATAGGTGGCGATAACGATTCTAATTAATACAAGTCATTATTTGCGCATTCTTTATTAATATAGTATTTATTTTGTTATCATACATTTCTACATACATCTACATTTCTTTACATTTTTATACCCAATCCCGAAGGATGAGCGATTTACTCATTTTATCAAATTTTTGAACGGTTTCTTTCAACTGATATCGCGACGCCAAATCCATTTCTTTTAATCTTGATGGCAAACCACGTCCGTCTAAGTAAAGACAACGCAATGACGATGCATGCATTGCCAGAATACTCAAGCAGTCGGCACTAAAAGAATTCATATTTAGGCTCAATTTTTCCAAACGTATTTTAGACAATTGGGTCGACGAAAGTATAGGTAGTGGCAATTCGTTGCGCCAACTATTCATCAACAATGATTTAAGATTCGGAAATTTGTTGAAATCAAGCGATATCTGTTGCATGAAGTTTACATTGAATAAAAACAATTCCTTCAGCTTAGGCAAAATATTATTAAGCGCTGAGAGAGCAAAGAGGCTGCCAAGTGTTAGTTCAACGATATATGGTCCTAAATATTTAAAAAATTTTGATAAAACTGGGAGTTGCACATTAGTAAGCTTGTCGGCTCCATCAACTATTACTACACTTTCATATTTTAAATCTGTGTCCTCCATAGCATCGCAAATATCTGTCAAATTTTGACTGGTAATGACCAGCTTAAATTTACGCTTCAAGTCAGGTCTGCGAGCCAGTTGTCCCCAATCTTTGCAGACTAAGTTGACTTGCCGTAAGTCTCCATGCGACAAATTGCCAAAAATTTGTTGCCATATTTCACTTGGTAATGCAGGCACTTTGATATCCATTACGTTCTGAAATGGTAAATAAAATATTCCCAAGTAAGATGAGATCCACAAATGCAACTATTTATTATTGTCCCCTTGGGTCCCTTTATAAAGGAAATCAACAATAAGGAAGAAAAAATTTATAAATATCTTTATAGCGAACTAAGAAAAAACAAATATGACTCTCTTTGCCGCCCAACTTAATATTTTCATTAAGTGTAACTTAAATTGTTAAATCTTATATTGCGCGCTAATATGATGACTTATTTGAATAAAAAAATCTTCTCCAGTTTTCATAGTGTATGTAATAATTTCAATTTTCAATAATCATCTGTCAAAAAGTTTAGATAAGCGGTATACAATGAGTTGATGCGAGTCCGTACCAAACAATTAATAATTTAGAAAATGCGTGTAAATTGAAAACTTTTGTTATTCACCTGCACTGGCTGTAACTTCAGATTTTCATTCCACAAAACGATTTCTTATACTAAGCGTATTTTCAAAATGTTATCCCTTTTCACGTCCTATTTTTATCTAAAGCGATTGCCTTGTTTTTCTTTATTCAGATTAAAGTAAAATTTTGTATTCGCTACATGCAGACGATAAACTGATGGATTTTCCAGAGTATTTAAAAATGCTGCGTTTACAGTAAAGTTTCGAAATTCTCAAAAGTATTTCCTTTACTACCTACTGAGAATTTTATCTATACCGCTGACTATGTTTTGTTACTCATGCACAAAGGCTAAGGGATTCCAGTCCGTCTTTACGTTTTACATAAATTTTATTCACATCTGCTGTAAGTTTTCTTTTTTTTTTTTTTTCCAAATGTTTTATGAGAAATCTGTACATAATTATCTGCGCTTAATGGTTAACGATGGATGATAAAATCTTGAGCAGCATTTTTTAAATACTTCAAGGATAGGATAGACCTTTAGAGCGAATCATCAGAAATTTTTTTACAACCGTAAGTTGCTTACTACAAACAAACAAAATCACTGTAATGGTGATTTACGGCTCCCCCATTCTCCTGCACTACCCTACATTTATTCATGTAACTAGTCTTCAAAATGAGGCTTTAAAAGAAAGATGAAATGTTTGGACCAAAACATCTGACATACCCACTTTCCTTAATATACCTCAAATATTGCAGCCTATAAGTTCGATCTAAGAATATAAGAAAGGCAGACAAGAAAGTGATGCTGGACTGATTAGTATAACAAAAACTGGGTCGGCCTCAAGTGCTCTTAGTTTTTATATACATCCGCATAAATTTATATACCTGGAGAAAAAAATCGATTCGTTACTTTTTTCTGATATGTAGTGCGCCAAAGGAAATTAACCACACCGCACTTTGAATCGCCATTGTAAAGACAATTCTTTTTATTTCTTAAAGAGGGACAAAGACGAAGTGACAATAAAAGCAAAATTCCAAAAGCGCAATTTGAATAGTGTTGCAAATGGAACATTGTTTTATACCTGTACCTCCCTTAGGTCTCTGCAAAACTATTAGTTTAATTTCTTCTTTCACAGATACATAGACACTCGAGTGCATAACATTAATTACTAACTTCGCCAGGAAAATTAATTCATTTCGTCCCGATTTTCACGTTACAATAGTAATAATAATCTTTACTCGTAATGCACAAAACAACCTATAGAGAGAGAGAGACAACGCGACCCAATGAATCGTTACTTTCTGGCGATTACACGACAATATTGAAAATCGTGAAATATCGCGAATACCGAAATATCAAAAGTTAGACTTCTCGAAAACAGCCCCTAACTTAACCAGGCGGTACAGGCAAATGAAGTTAACTTTGAGGGTTGGTTAGTGAAGTCAGGACAACGCTAAGAAAATGCAGTATAAAGGAACTTGGCTTGCCAATGCCCGAAAAGGTTTAATTAAAAAATCGAAAGATATCATTGTAGTGCATGACAACAAAATGCCTCGTCTTTGAAGGTTTTCCAATTATCAATTTGTCTTGAGACTTACGAGTTAGAAACACATTGAATCCATATGACAAGATTCTATATTTCTAGATTCCGCATAAAAACTGTATCCCTAAGTAGGGTGCGCGTAGTTTTCGTTTTCCTGTAGACATACTCATGACTAGAGTCTTTCATATTGTCTTACTACGCTCACATATATATTATACATAAAACGTAATTTAGAACAAAAATTCTGGAGACAAGGCCAACTGTTCATCATTGCTTTTGTTCACAATATTTGCAGAAGTTGCTTTGCTAAGAGTTGCTTCGTTAATCGTGGCTCTCGACATTTCTTCAGTGTTATTGATGCTCTCAACAGTTTGCATTGAGGATGAGGTGCTTTGCGAAGAGACTTCAAGCTTGCTTTGGTCAACGTTCTCGTTTCTACCATACATTATATTTAGAAAATTATCGCAGCAACGTTGGCAGATTTTGAAGAAAGGCTTTTTATCGCCAACAAAAAGTACATCCTCATCATTCGTGCGTAAACGTGTTACAGATCGCTAATCGAGAAGCTGTACTTCTCCTCTACATACATTCGTATTAGAGAACTTACGCTTGCATTTAATTAATTCATGACATTGTTCTAAAATGTTGGGTTGTATTAATCTAGAACTCGATTTTGGCGGGCATTGTCTGATCACCGAAAAACGTTCCGGATCGATACGATGTAAAAGGCCAACATCGCTTAAATTTTCCAAGCATTTGTGAACGACATTTTCCAAAATTCTATGATGCCACCAAATTCTTAATGCGACCTTCAACATGACTTAAGCTTTTTGATTTGGGAACGTAATTTTTATTGTAACATTTTGTGAATAGCCACACAGCTCTAAATACTTCTCGACCAACTTATTTCGACTTACTTCGCCTTGTTCCACCCACATCACTTAATTCTTGGCAATCTTATTGGAAAGCGCTTATGTAAAACTGTTTAGTCAAGTGTTAAAAAAAAGTAACGCGTTTTATAATAAATTGAATTGAAAAAATTTTTCTGAATAATTACCTAAAAATCTTTCGTGTTTATCATGTACAAAAGAAAAGTTTAATTGACGAAATTTCCAAAGCAAGAGAAGATTTCCGATTAAAAAAAATGAAAACCTTTAGAATAAAACTAAAACCAAAGTACGCCAAAATACTTTCTTTAGAAATAATTTATAAATGAAAGAATTACATTAGACTTTTAAGCCATTAGCCATTGTTGTCATTGTTAAAGTTTTGGTAACGTTTTTGGTTTCATTTACCAAACACTAGAGTTTGTCATTTGGCCGAAGTGAACATGAGTTAAGTGCCATATAATGCTTTGTTCAGGCCATCTTTTGTTATAACCCGAAATCATTCTCCGAGTTTGTCTGTCTGTCCGCTTAATGTCTGTCCATGATGTTTTGTGTACAACACACCAATCACAAATTGTTGACGAAAGTTCGTGTTGGCACAAAGACAAATCCCATAAAAAATGGTCTCGATCGCATTATTTGAACAAGGCTTGCTTTTAAAAAACTTCATTGTAAAAAGAGAACATATGCGACACTCTAAATTTCTCAACAAAAACAACTGAGTAACAATATTTCCGCATATTAAATTTTGAATCGAAAGACCAGTAATGTCTTAAACTATTTTTCACGCACTTGCTCCTATGAAAGGCAAGCCTTTGTATCGCAAAGAAGTTTTTAATATTTTATAAAGAAAATTAATTTTGCCCAATTTCCAGCAGTTTAGACTTTAAGACCATCTCTTACACGGCAACAAAGTCTAACAGTCGGTATTTTATCGCGAAAACATTAGAAGAACTGTACTAGCTGAAAAAGTGTAGGCTGTTTCAAAGTCGACATTGTCCAACTATAATATTTTCTACTTATTTCGATTTATTCTTCTTCGCTGATGAAGGCCGAGATGAGATCATGCCTCTATTTCTTTATAAACAAAACAATGGTAAAGTAACACGAAAATTAAAGTATGCATCTAAACTTGCAACTGAATACATACCAGAATAGATTATAAACGGCACTCGGTAGCAATTAATTTTAGCAAATAATAATGAAAATTCGAAAAACTTAATTAGCTGAGCATATCTGTTTTGCTTCCTAAACAGGCATTCATTAAAAATTTAGTTTATTTTAAATGAAATTAATTTTCACTGCGCGGATTCGTACATATATATATGCATTTTGTGTCTCTATTGTGCGTTTGTGTGTATGTAAATTTATCTATGATAAACATAGAATAGGTGTTGCTTGAATTTTGAATTTATTTTTTTGCGGCTTCTTCTCAATCATGTGCTGCGTACTTTTGAAATGTGAAATGTTAATTATGTTATAGTTTTAACCTTTGGCTTCACCGTATGCTAAAGCGTTAATCTAATTGCGAATATTTATATAATTAACAAATTTAATTGAAATTTAATTATAAACAAAAAATTATTTATTATACATCTGAACAGAAACAACTGTGTATTGTTTGCTGCAGATCGAGCATAGGAAAGAGCCAATGAAAGTAATAAAAGCGAAAAATACAAAGTAAAAACATATTTGGCTTGAACTGAAACTGTTGATATCTAATATACACCCAATTCTCTTTTTACACGAATTTTTTTACACGTATTTTTGGGAAGGTATCTATCGTGTAAAACGAGAATTAGGTGTATGCTTATTACATCCATCGCCGAACGATGAGTAACATCAAAATCTAAATCTATATAAGCATGTCCGTCTGTCCGTCTGTATAATGTCTGTTGTAAACATTCCCCTGGCCGTGAAAAGTACGCTATCGGCTTGAAACATTGGAAGTTCTTGCACAAAGGTTGGTGTTGAAAATGAATCAAATCGGTTGAAGGACACGCCCACAGCACCAAGTAAACTGAGCACATCGCTGTTTTTCAAAGGGAATGAAAATTTGATTTTTTGCTCATTACTCATTTAACTATAGCAAATAAATATACCAAAATTTGAACGCATTTTTTATGGGCGATGCTATACCATCTGTGTATAAAATTAGAAAAATTTTACCACATCTACCCATTATTATAGTGTATCAAAATTTAATTATTTTTTCAATACCGTTATAACGCGCAGAAACCCCATGAAGTATACAAGTTCTAGGCCAGTTACAGCACTTGAATGCACCTAAACATGTCCGCCTGTTCGTCTGTCTATCTGTCTTTTTGTGCAACTTTGTAGTATTTGTGTTAAACATACTCCCGTTAGCGAAAATAAAGATATCGCCCAAAAATTTGTAAAATAATTTAAAATTGACCAAGACTTATCAAAGGATACGCCTACAACGCCCACATGCCTGAGCGAGAAACCCTTTTATATTGAAAATGGAAGAAATCAACTGCTTTGTGGGGTCCCTGATGTTTTCTTCTGAGTGTTGCAAAAGTTTTGATAAAATGAAGACACTCCTCATCTTTCGGTGCTGGATATAATAAATACGATTCGAAAGCAATTGAAGATCATCATCAGGTTTGGCGATAATAATCGTAAGTGGTTTTATAGGCAAACATAGCCAACATCGTAGTGTGGATTTAGATCCTAAGTCTTATCCCACGATCTTACATCAAGTCAATCCAAATTGTTTAGATAAAACTTCCTGTCCTTCTGTAATTCTATTGGTTTGCCGTAATAAGGAGTGTTCTTAGACTATTTTTCTTTTCTTTTAATTAAAGCTCAAAGAACACCAATATGATTAAATCGCTTCACTTCTTTTTGAACGTTTGGCAGACCATCCGATGGTATGGTAAGTGTAATTAAATAAAAACAAAATATACATACAAATATACATAACCGCAGCAGCACTATCTTTGCCTAAAATAAACCGTTTGACTCAAATAAAAACTATTTTACTTTCTAATTTAAAATTTTACTTTCGCTCTGACCAACTCTTTCGAAGTACTTGATTTTCTTATTACCTTTCATTTTATTCCCCTACCAATCATTTTTTTTTTTTTTTTTTTGATTTTGAAAACAGATTTTCTCTAACACTTTCAAGTTGTTTGCAGTTCAATTTGTTGTTTACAATACACTTTTTCTGCACCTGTGACTCCTCTCAAGTTTACAAATATGCATCACTCATTCACTCTCACTCTATCCATTTCACCCACGGGATAAAAAAACTTATACTATGATGATAGTTTGTTGTTTTACACCGGTTTTACACACATTTCTCGTTCTTTGCTTTGCATTTAATTTTATTTGTCCTTGTCAACAACGTTGCCATTGCTTTTTTACATCGTGGTAAGATAGTTGACTTTTTATTTTTCATTTAGTAAAGCAAAAGTTTTCATACGCATCCCTATTGCCAACTTTCGATTTAATAGTTTTAGTTTGCCGAATCTCGCTGAGTGAGAGTATAGTTGAAAGTATTGCATAGAAACGAATTATGCTTCCTTTAAACGAGGTAGCGATGTAATGGAAGAATTTGGACAAGACGACAAAAATGCAAGTTCCTTTGATCTTTCAAATGCGGTAAATGCGGTTTGTATCCCTTTTCCGGTGTCCCTGCGTACGGTTAAGAGAAGCAAAGGTGAATGCTAGAACTGCATAAACTGCATTGTTCTTTGATGCAAGCGCTCAATGATTTTAAATGTTGCATAAGTTATCTTTAAAAAATCCAAGGATAAATGCATCGATTTGCTATTAAATACAATCTTAACAAGAGTTACAGGAGTACATTCAGTTTTGTAGGCGATGTTCGGCAGACGGATAGGTGGACAGACGAGAAAACTGGCATGCTTAGGTGCATTTCGAATGTTAACCTAGAAATGATTTTATTTGTGCACCTTGTAGAGGTCTTGCAGAAAAAATTGTTTTTGATACCCTATAATATTGGGTAGACGTGGTCGATATTTGTACAGGCACTCAATCATCGCCCATAGTATATACGTTCAAGTGTTTGTTAATTTATCTGCTGCTGCTTAGGAGTAATCAGCAAAAAAACAATTTTCTATTCCCACTGAAAAGCAGAGAGGTTTCAAGCTTAGGTGATACTGTAAGCGTTTCCTTCGATCGATTTGGCCGATTTTCAAAACCAATCTGCTCTTAAGAAATGCCAATGTTTTTGTCAACTTTAATGTCGATAGCTACATTATAGTGGCCAGCGGAAAGTTTACAATAGACGGGTAGTGGGATAGACGGACAGACGGGAATGTTTAAGTCAACGCAGAATTTAAGGCTGATTAAAAATATATAGGCTTTGTTGGGTCTCTGAAGCTTCAACGACTTCTGGGCATTGCAACCGTTTCGGTGGAATATATACTGCCACCCTTCTGTGGTGGGTATAAAAAGATAAAGGCGCTGTAGGATATTATCAGAGCGATACATTTTTGCGCTTCTTGTCAGGTAACGTTTCTTGTAGTTTCTGCTGACATTTCGACTTGTCTAAGTCTGCAATTTACTCATCGCATAATGCTCCGTCTAAAAAGTATTTGTGAATTATCTTTAAAAGGGACCGTTAGTGTAAAACTTTCAGGAAAGATGTGTTTTTTTTTTCCTTCAAATACGCTTTGGGTCTTTTAAAATTTGTGAAAGAAATAAATCGTTTATAAATCGTTCATGGTCGGCAAGACAGCTCTAGATCAGAAGATATTAATGAAATATATCTTCTGCGTTCATATAAATTTCTTTCAGCTTTGCAACTCTTTTAGACACTATTTGACGAGTTTCACGCTCTTGAAAATAATCAACGAATAACTTGGATTCCGGTTTTTGATCTTTTGACAATGCCAGCAAAATATAATATCTGCCGACGCGAGTGATTAAGAATTTTAAGAGAGAGCACAACATTAATATTAGAACGTACTGGCAAATACTGCAGCAGTATTATGTCAAAGTGTTACAGAACACAGTGTGTGAAGTGTACACCAACTACTTCTTTTGCTTATTGAATATGCCGAATTACGTGTGACTTCTTGCGTCGCTTACAACTCCATCTATTGCATTTGCACTGTTTGTTTGTTGGAAGCTATTGCTGCCGGCAATACTGATTACGCGATTCTGATTGCTACTCACTTCAATTAATCCCCGAGTAACATTTCGCCTCTTTGCAAAGGAAGCCGTCAGAAGCCATCAAAGAAATGGGAATATGTAGTAATTAGTAACTGAGTACACTTTCAATAAAGCCAGTCGTCGTGTTACTGAAAATTCCCTTAAAGGGAATGTGTAACGCTTAATAGCCATAACATGTAAGACTGTTAAATGCGAAATGTTTCAGTTCGGTATTTTACTCATTTAACCTTTAAAATTTCGATGACAAACGAATTCTTGATTAAATGAACTTAAAATCTCGATTTAATAAAAAATTGTTTTAATTCAAATGTTTAATTAAAGAAAATCTCTATGTTGCCAATAGTATGCCTGTCCATTTCCTGCTTTAGTAGATATGTTTGTGGTTCAAGTTTAGCTTGTTTGTCCCCCAAGTGGTTTTTTTTCGATTACGCTGCGTTGCACAAAATGAAGAAAGCTTTTTACTTTAAAACCTCACATCATCATCATCATCATATTTGCTAAAATTTTATTACAATAAAATATTGATTTTTTTAAATTTTTGCATTACCAATCTTTAATTTGTTGACTTAATGTTAATTCAATAAACCGAATAACTCTATTTGCTAGACTTGATGCTACTACATAACAAAACACATAATACAAACAGTTTTTGCAAGAGTATATATGTGGCTAGTGAACGTGGACGTTTGGAACACTTAGAAAAAATTGTGTACGTTTTCTATCATCCATTGGCTCTTAACCATTGCACTTTGCTATTAAACAGTGCCCAGCAATAATATCTTACTTAATTTTTCATATTAGGCTTAGATCAAGGCAATGAGATGACAATTTAAGTCGATTACATCTGAGATGTGTTGACTTTGCTTTTTTCGCATTTTTCTATCAGCGACTATAGCGGCTTAATTAAAATTTTAGATAATAAACAACGCGCACCTACCTTTATAAATGAATCATAACGGACACCAACAAACATGTCTATATAAATACATGTATACTTTATGAGTATATTTCAATAGTCGTGTAGTGTAGTTAGACACGAATTGTGTGAAAGTCATAAAAATAAAACTGATTCGAACCTTAGATGCCCTAAATTGTCAAGTTTACGTTCTTCACTCTCTTCTGCTACGTCCGTACGTACATTCCGTCAAAGACGTTACCATTAAAAAAAAAAAAAGAGAAAAAAAATACCCAAAATTAATGGCAATACCATGTACATGTGCATGAATTGGCAACGAGATGATATTGGATGCCAACATAAGAAGTGTGAAACCTCCTGCAATTAAGAATAACTACAGTTGAGTGTTTGTGGTTGAAGCTTTTAACCTGTACGTATACTTCGTATAAATAAACAGTAAGAGGGCACTAGTATGTATAAATTGTGTTAACAACTAGTTAAAGAACGTACACATACATAAACAAATTCCCATATACGCCTATCCTTTGCTCATATAAACTAAAACATTTTTTACATATATAGACATATACAGCTATATATATGTATATATTTACATATGCACTCGTGGTTGTGTAGAATAGCATAAGTAAATGAAGAATACAGGTGACAGCAAAAAAAAAATGTATATATGTGTGCGAGGCTACGTGTGAGTGAAAATTTCAGACAATTTTTTCTATATTTTTTCAACTGAGCACAGATTAATGGCACAAGTGCTGTTACAGTATGTCATTTGTATAAGGTTTTAAGGTTCCATTGAAAACTATCTATAGAAACATTCAACCGTCAAGTGTTAATGTTATTTACTGTTGTTTGTGTGTTTATTTATCTGGTCGGCAGATTTGAAAACTGACAAGTTTCTACATCTACACCGGAAAAGCAAAGGGCAAAAGGAATTGTTACGAATTGTCAACCCAATAATCAAAAAAAATAACCTATGAATAACTTTTTCAGTAAAATCTAATGATTCATATAATACTTTGAATAAATCGCAAGCTTATCGAATACCTCATCATTTTTATGGAGCGAATTTCCGCCCATCTAAGCCCGCAGCTCGTCTAAGGTTATGGATAGATTTCACTGCAGTTTCATTTTGAATTATATTACAACTGCCTTTATGTTCTGGCGGCAAATCGGTGACCTTGAACCTTTCTTAGTTACTTTCAAGTTTTTTATTTCAAGATCTTTCTATGATTTGTGATTTAGCTCAGAAATCTGAAGATTTATCATTCATATCGTTTTATAACTTCCGAGATAAATGTTGGGATAAGGTGTGAAACCTCTTTGCCGATTCGCTATATTTTAATCAATAACGTGCTTTAATTTTGCTCGCTTTGAGAAGTACTTAGGTGAATCAATACTTTTGCCGCCGGACCACTGAATGATGACAAATGACTTTCTGCAAGCTTTACGACGGATTCATCAACGTTCATGTTCCTTAACAAAAAGTGTTGTATAGTTACGTTGCAGTCGAAATCAAATTCTGCCCAATGGCTTATAAAACACGTATCGACGCCCATATGCATTTGTCAGAGAAATAAGGAAAGTACACCACGATGTCTTGGAGCTTTCAAGTTAGGATGGTCATCATCATCATTCATTAGCAAGAATGTTTTCCTTAGCTACCGAAACTGGAGCTTCATATCTACACAAAAATAGATTCCATGTTTAACTTTCAAAAAAGCAAAAAAAAAAAAAAGAAGAAAAAACTTTTTGTAATCAATCAACGCTTATTGGCGTTCAAAAAGTCAAGTCAAGCTCAAGTTCAAATTCAATCTACGATATTAAGTTTTTTTCAAACCTATGCTTGACGCAACCATGAATTTGGTTTAAGAAATGAACCTCTTCCCCCTTAATGCTCTCACCGGCGTTCTTTCTCAGGATAAATTAGATTTTTTCTATGGCACTTCGCTGAGAAAAAAATCGTACCTGAACTTACACTTAGTTTACGCGACCTATACTGAGACCATAAAATGTCACGAGGAGATTTGAATTATATTTTTGAACTTTAATGCGGACCGGAAACAATGATGACTCACCTACATACTGTTTACATGATCAGTCTACAATATCTAACACTATCCCTTCAACATGAAAGATTATCTTGCAATCATTATGAGAACATCCCGAATAATGTCTTTCTGGGAAAACATTTGCTCACTTATTCAATCATTCGTGTTTTTCCAACTTGCTTGCCGATAGCCAACTTAATACTTGAAGTTGGAAGGAAGCGATCTTCTACTAGCCGAACTTGATTCAACTCAGTTTGGTCAACTGTTCAATTAAAACCTACTCAACCCAGTTTACCCCAATTAAGGCTCAACTAAACTGAAACTAATGTCAACTAGCACTTCCTATATCTGTCCTATATCGATTGGCGTCCGGAATCATTAACCAGGCATGTCGACTTGAAATGGACGCTTGACAAATAGTTTTCGGAGTCATTTCAGTAAATGACTTACAGCATGTTAGTGACTGGAGTATGACAATTTAAAACCCTATGTGTGGTAGAAGCGAATGTCGACCTTGGCTCTCGTACTAAGGTGATGCTTGATGTTTACGCGCGAAACAATCTAAAAACCACTAATGAACACTGGTTATGTCCGATCTTCATAATTTTCAAATGCTGAAAATCAATCGAAAATTTGACTTGACACAGTTTGAAAACTGGTACGAGGACAGTTTCCTTAGCATTTCTTGACTTCTCGAATATGAAACATTCGAATCCATTCAAAATAGATGTTTGTGTCTTTATTTTTCAAATTACAATTGGACGTCATATAGATAACGGGTCTCGTATAGAAACTTTTTTTATAAGGCAAACCATAATTCGATCTTCGCTTTATATTTAACTTAATTGGAAGTGGAAAATAAATGAAAGCAAATTAGAGCTGCCCGAGTTATTCGTAGAAAGGCAAGATCTTTAGCATATATGAACGATAAATAAAAGACAAAAAGTTTAAAAAATAACCAACAACAATAAATATATTTACATAAATTTACATTACACAACGAATTTTAATGAAAATAATTTATCAAAACAAACTTTCGCAGACTAAAATTTTCTTTGCTGTTTTTTTTTTTTTTTTTTTTTTTGGTAACAATATATATATACTCAGCAACGCGTATATTATCGACTACTGTCATCAGTGAAATAAAAAAAAAATAAAAAAAATGTTTTGCAGATACGTCGAACTACTTGATTGTAATACGCCAACCAGTCGATTTGTAGAGTTTTTTTTTACTTGTACACTGTACGCAGCAGATATGTTCTGCAATTCTTGTTTTTACTCTTTTTTTCTTTTTTACATTTGTACACGACGCACCTTCACTTGCTGTGTAGCTAACAGAAAACTTAAAAAACATAGATAACCCTTGAGTTGTTGTTGTTCGAATTGAGCAAAACGTATCTGAAACTTCTTTAACATCATTCATTCAATACAATTTGATGCAATAGACAGCAACTTTAAGTTAGATATTAGCAGACTCATGAAATATGAATTGTGAGAGGCAGGGATTATTTGTTCCGGTGGTCAGCGCAATACTTCTCCCATGAATACAGGTGGGGACGCTGTTTGGGCTCCTCATATAGCGGCCTGATATCTTTACATCTGTTCTCACGTTGTTTGCCCAAAGCACAACGAGCCTGTATCTCATCAAGCACGGTATGTTTTTTTTTCGTCGGTTCTACTATTGCATGTTCACGTGAAATTTTGTTTGCATTTGCGGCCATTTTTCGCCTTTTTTCTTTTTTTTGAAATCGCTTCTTGTTAAAAAGTTTTTAGAATAAATATAAAAGAATTTTCCGGTACAACTTAAAATTTTGTTCTTAACTTTTAACAACTAATAAAATTTGTACGTTTTTTTTTTTTTCTTTTTTCAAATAAATATTTTGAAAATTGACAAGTTTTTGAATGAGTTCTTTTCTATATTTCAGACCATGTCTGTGTGCATGTGTGATACGCTCTAAAAGACTTGAGATAGATGGACCTTATGGACCTTTCATTAAATCATTGAATTCAAAATCAAAATATAAGTTAAGCGTATCTGTCCCTAAGGTAATCCTTGAAGTGTTTATCACAAAAACAATACAAACATAATTTTCTTATATGTGTACAACTCAAGGGCAAGGTATTTAACATAGATGTTTATTAGAAAGTAATTCAAATTAAATAAAAATTAGGTAAAAGGTATTAACAAAAATAAGAAAAAGCTTACCGTAGGTTTGTGCAACTGCACGAGTTTACAACCACTTACGCTTAATGACTCTCTCAGGTCGGTGTTCGCCAGGTTCATTCGTACGTTTACCTTCCACTGTTCACTGTCAGTTGCTCACAGTCTGGTTACTTTTATTACATTAAACCTGTGCAATAAATCGTTTATAGCATAGAAGCAAACAAAACGATACGCCCGATATGTTGTCGATTTTGACAAAGCGTCTTCACCATAAATATCATGAATATTACTTTTTAAACTTACAAAGAGTTATGGCATTGCTTTAAGTCATATTGGAAATTGTAGAGTATGTTTGCAGAAATTTGACTCGTTTCCACAATGCAATTATATTCAGCTGAATCTTAAATAATTTTTTTTCGATATATATATATATATATAAATATAGATATATATATATATATCTCGCCCTACTATGGCGAGTGTGAGAAGTGAAAGTAAATAGATATGTGGTGGTATATATAGTATATAGTATATAGTAACACAAGTTTATTGAAAGAATCCAAAAGAAATATAATTATTTATCTCACTTATAGTACAAAAATCGCTAAAATTACAACACAACGCAGTTATAGCATTAGTTCAACATAACTTGAAAAGAATGAAAAACGTCTCCAACGTCACCTATTGAGTGAAACGCTACGAATTTATTGGTTTCGTGTTTAAACGACAAGTCATCTGTTCCACGGTATTTTGATAAGATCTTGTAAGCTAACACGCTTTGACCCAAGGACAAAAACTGTTGAAAGCGAATAGTATTAGATAACTTTTACTATCCCCCCGCTAGATTACGTCATATTCGGCAAAAGACGTTCTATTGAAGAAATCTACAGTTTTGAACATTTTTCGAGAAAAATCGGTGAAAACTTGTGGAAGACTTCACTTAGGGTGAAGTGGTTTTTTAAACTCGCTTCCAAATAAAAAATTGTCCTTCATATTATAATGAAGGAAATGAGAGGTAATGAAAATTGAAGCAAAATATCGATTTGATATATAAATAATTGTACTGTGGTAAATTTGGTTTGCATAGGTTTATTTTACGATATCCTCCCGATAAAAGGGTTCCTCATATGAAAAGAAGGTATAATTTTTGAGATCTTTTGACGGAAATAGGTGAAGTGATATAGCGAATAGACAAAGTGACATAGTTATATAATATTGTGAGCTTTCTTCTTTTTCTGCTTTGTATGCATAGCAATAAAAAAATCTATTTTGCCATTCCAACAGATATGCAATCGATCCTCTAACTTTGGAAGACTTTGCTATCTTCATCTTTTCTTAACATACTTTAAAGACTATTTAAAGGCCGTTAATTAAGACAAAACGATAAATATTCTTTTTTTAAATTAAGTAAGATGTACGTTAAACTCATGTAATTACGCGTATGGTTTTTGTTACATATTTACTTACTTGTTGTTGTAGAATTTAACAAAACCATATTAAGAGTTTTTCAAGAATTTTCTAGGAATTTCGCTTAAGATTTATGTGCTTTTCGGGGGAAATCTTTTTGTATTATGAACCATAAAATCAACGTATGTGTAAGCCTGGGGTTACACTTTTTCTATGCAAATTTTATGGTAAGCATATACATGATTATATTACATATTTAAGCGCACTATTCTTTCCTAGTATTTGCAAATGCGCTTTTATACAAGCGAGCACACTAAATATGAAAATGAAAACACAAACCAAGAGAAAACCCTAAGACTAATTTCAGTAGAAACCGATGCAATAGTTGCAATTTAGTAAAAAAAAATAAAAAAAAAAATAAAAAAAGAAAAGTAAAACATAAAATAAATTAAATTGAAACGAGCATAAGTAAACAGAGGTAAGGAAAAAGCATGAAACTGTAAGCTGTTCCATAAACAAATAGAATCCATTATATAAAAGTAAATGCATTTCGTATTTTCACAACCGGCTCGGTTTTTATACCGTTTAAAAAGTTAAAGACAAAAAAAATCCTTTGAAATGATTATTAAGCTTGCTAGCGGCGAGAATAGTATAATGTAGGAACTTCCATTAATGTCTTAAGGCGTGTAGTCACATGCCCTGGCATTTACTTCTTCCTTTCAAAATTATCTCCTCTAGTATAAAAAATCCCTGAGTATAGCTCGTAACAATTAAATTC
>CCAG010003200.1:0-51214 GCA_001077435.1 Glossina morsitans morsitans
AATCATTTTCGTCAATATTTCTCTGTGCGGCGCTAAGAAATAAAATTATTATTATACGTGTGTTAAAAATCAAGAGTTTTTTATACAGAAAGTGAATAAGCTTTTATTTAAATTGCTTTGATAATAAGCCTGACGTTTCACTACAAGTTTTTCACCTTTTCTTTTAGACTATCAGTCCTTTCATTCTGTTGGTCTGCTCTTTGTTTCAAACGATTTGATGATACATTCATACCTTTTTTCCGCTATTTAAATGAGCATATCATCTTTAATTCTCTTTTTGTTAAAAGTTTGTTTGTTGTTGTTTATCAAAGCACGGACTGACGTAGCGGAGCTCCTACGCAGAGGGTATGATGTGATACCAAAACAAGACGAATATTTATAATAAATTGCCAAGTCGTCTGCATAGCCGAGTATTTTGAATCCCAGGTCGTTTATTTTAACTAGCAGCTCATCTATGACTACGGTCCAAATTAGAAAGAGAAGCACTCCCCCTTGGTACTGATAGTTAAGGATGCTCCTGCCAGCTACTGCCAATAAGGAGCCGGGATATCACCATGTTGATTATCCAATTGATAACCAGTGTAGTGAAAACACAATTAAAGGTTCTTTTGTATTGTTATTTATTACAATTCTCTTTACTATACTTATTAATAGTATATTTGTTTTACTTCTGACCCACCTGAAGTGTGGTCAGTAAATTATATAATAAATTATTAACTTATATAATATCGCTAACTTAAGCGAAGTAGTAAAATTAAACTGCTAAAGTTACATGTATAGTTAAATTGGGTTATCTTAACAAGGTTATAGCTTATTTTGCATTAGAACTGATTTTAACTAGGTTATAACTATTATGTGGAAATATATAAAAGTGTAAACTTAGCATAAATTATTGATAAAGGGGTGAAGTTCGATAAACCGATAATGCTACACCAGGTTGGAAATGTTTTTGTTTTCCATGACTCTCCAGCCGCGTATGACGTGTTGTTGAAGGTACCTCGTACATCGATGAAGGTAACGAGAGCCACTTTCTTGACTTTTATTACCCACTCGATGATACCGGTCAGACCATGAATTGTCGTCGTAGTGGATTTACTGCTTTGACATTCAAACTGGTACTTGTATAGGGGCCTTATTCCCAAGTAGCCTGCGCTCATGCTGGTACATCGAACACTACATTTTTAATAGTCTTATTTAATGTGAATATCGGACACCGCTCTTTCAATGATCTTGTTTACATCATACTCAATGAGGACGTCGCGGATAATTCCAATTCTTTCCGTCAAGGATGTCGGAATGTAAGTTTTAAAGTTGTTTTTTTTTAAATCGTCATTTTTAATGAAGTTATTAGCGCGAAGAGCAAAGCTAAGCAGTAATTTGGTTTTACCCTTACTAACCGTTTTGAGTTCGTTTAAGTCATCAATATTAAAACTTATGAAATATTCATAAAAAAAAGATCGGAAGATTCAAGATTTAAACAAATACAAAGATATTGCAGCGCGTACAGTCATATAAATTAATTTCAAGATTTGAAATGCCTTTCGCACCCAAATTCAGAAGCCTTATCAATAACCTGATTATTAAGCACTGTTGGACCAGCGGTGTAAGAGTTAATCCCAGCCATTCTCAATCTCTTTTATCAATACTATTCAAGTAATAATCCCCAGTCATTTATATCTCAAAAAACAGGAGTTTACGAGATTGTAATTTAACACAAAAGTATAATTTTTCACTTGAAAAAGAAATCACTAAAGATTTATATCAATTATTGTTAGTTTTTATTCTAATTAATTTTCCTTCACATTGAAATAATGGAATTTCTTTATTCCCCCCCCCCCCCCCCCTTTTTTTTTTTTTTTTCCTTGTTTACTTACATGGAAAAGATACGTCAGAAAAAATGTTCAGCTGCCGTTTGCTAAAAAATGTGTTGTGTCAAGAGTTAATTAGGTCATATACATATCTAATATGCTTACCTTATTGTTAATATTTCCATTAAGTGAGCTGGCTTCACACAAATCTACGTTGTTTTTTTTGCAGATACAGATATTTGCAAATTTTCCAAATTTAAATCCATGTTTTTAATTAATATTTTATATGTACATTTTCCTTCTCGGTTTTTCTTTTCTGTTCTTGTTTATTGTAAACATTTGGAAAAAAACCTCTTTTAGTAGTAATATATCAAAAGCAGGATTTTGTGTACCCTGGAGTAGAATATGAGTGAGTTCAGTGCGAGTGTAGTGAGAGGAGTTGAAAAAGGAGAAAGTAGATAGACAAAAAAGAGAATATAAAGTTAGAAAGGACTTCGGCAATTTTGAAGAAGGCAGTTAGCTCCTTCAGATGAGAGTAATCGTGAGCACAAAAAATGTCAATTGAGTTGTTGTAGACTCGAAAAGCAAAAGTTCAGTCTGATATTGTCCTATCTTTTGCATTTGAAAATAAGATGTTCAGCGAATTCAGGTATCAGGCATAGACCGCAGGTGTCACTGGTAAATGTTCGGATCATTTTCTGATAGGGTTTGTCATAGGTATGGTTGCTCACGAGTCTGTAGAAGAGTTTGACCTCTCAAGACGAGAAAAGGAAGTCCGGTAGGGATTTATATCAATGTAAACAGTTTGTAGAAAAGGCTATTCGCTTCTTCTTTTGCCATCTTTATGTATTCCTCCTTAAGTTCGCTAGTGATGGGTGTTGAGATCCACACGACAGTTTCAGGCAGGAAAGGAGTTTATTTTTGCAAAAATATGCCTGAATTTGCGATAACAAAAAGTGTAGCTGCATGGGACCTCATCATATACAGCTTCGATTTTACTGAACATGAAGGTTTCCGCTGCTTTCTGCTTGATTAGCTCTTTCGTCGTATGTAGCAGAGCTCTTTCGAACACCGGTAGCACCACCGAGATAACTTGTAAAATGTTTAACATGTATATGGTTTTTTAGAAAGTGTAGATCATTTTTATTGTCTGCGGCCGTCCAGCTAGGAAAACATGTAGATCTGCGTGTTTTTATGTGATGGCCATTAACGAAATTTCAAAAATGTGGAGAGTTACCTTTAGCGCAAAATTTATCTATAGTTCGGGCACGGTTTCCTCTTTTTGCCTTTCTTGCTGCAGCCTTCCACACTTTCTGCGCATCCTTCGTCATCTTTCGGCACATCCTTTGAAATTGGAAGGGGAGGCATATTTTTGTTGACCTTTTCCCAGCAGTTTTAAATCTGCGATATAGAGCAGTGAGGTCAGAAGTTCATCAGGGTTTTGGAACTGACGTCATAGAAATTCGTGATTGCTGCTTTAAGTTCGCCTTGAAAAGTTTTTCGGATATCCCTGATCTCCTGAACCAGGGATAGTTTTGACAGGTTGTTAAGGAGAAATTTGCACGGCATAAAATTGTTGATTCCGTAGATAGTGTTATTATCAAATCTGATGGGCAAGTTGAAAGAGAAAATTGATGAAAAGTGAAGTGAAAGTGAGATCGAGGGTACTATCTGGTCAAAGACATTATCTCTGCATTTGGTGGCAGCTGCATAACTGGATGGATTGATAATAGTTTCTGTGGGCTGCGGGATGTTAGATTTAACTTTGCTTATTTTATTATAATTTCATTCCGTAAGAATCTTATTGACCTTTTGATGAACATCTCTAACATTCTCAGCCGACGAAGCGGAGGGGAGAGTAAAGAAGTTGCTGCAGTATTTATTTGAATAAATTGAAAAAAATGTTTTCAATTGTCATCATCTTATTGGATTATTCTTGTCTTCCTTGTCGGCTACGTTCTACTAAGTGTATCGCGGGATGAAGAGCCACACGAGACACATTTAATAGTTTTGCATTCCTTCGTGCATGTCGAGGAGGTGCCACATTTTATGATAACGTAAGTTTTTACCTTTGGAGAAATTCGTTTTATGGCCAAGCGACCACAGTTGAAACATCGTCGCAAAGTCGGTTTAAGAAAGCTGACTTGCAGAACGCAATAGTTGAAGCAGGTAGTTTTTGCAATTAGTTTACTATTAAAACCGATTTTGACACTCGTGGTTGGCACATATGTCGTATTGTTGTCATGGGATTTGCGATAGAGCCTCGTTACCGAAGGGATCGGAATCGATGAGGAAGCATTTTGCTTAATGAAATTAAGGATTATAGTCGATGGGGATATTGCGGACAATGGCAAATCTTTCAGTGAAGGACCTGGGAATGTATGCCTTCAAGTTTTTTTGTGCAAAGTCATTTTTTGGAATAAAATTGCTTGCAATGGAATTGAAAACCGTTTCTGTTGACTGAGGGGTGTTAAATCTAACTGTAGGTATTTTTTTACAATTCCGCTTCGTAAGAATCTTGTTGACCTCTTGCTTGCAACGGGTGCCGAATCAAAAAAGACCTTGGCCAATCATTACTAGTCGTTTTCATGGCTTTTACACCAGTTAAATTAAAGTTATTAACGTATTCGTAAAAAGCTAGATCGGAGGAGATCGTTCATTCTCGGTATTCGAGCATGTTTCAACGAAAACACAGTTGTTACATATTAGGGTCATAGATTCGTCTCATATGAACTTTGGTTGTCGAACTGGGGGGAGAGGGGGAGTTTGAATCAGATATCTCATCTTGATTGTGACTGGGAACGAACGGAAAGGTGATGTTTAATATTTTGATCTAACAAGTGGTATTTGGTTTGATCTTTTTCAATGGCATAGCAAGCAAAAGCAAGAATTTTTTTTAGAGCAAACGAGGAAAAATCATGTTTCCCCACAGAGTTACCAGATTATAAATTCTTGCTTGTTGTTATACTTTTTTGCTCAATAAAGTTTGTTTTTGTTTGTTCATATTTGCTTTTTTTAATTTGTCGTTTTCGCTCAGCTGTTTGCAAGCAAAGAATTTTGCTTGGAATTTATTTTGTTTTCAATTTACAATTGTTTTCTCTTACAACCAATACTAACTCAGAACAATCAATATTCATACAAAACGCAAGCTCTTTTGCTTACGTGTAATTGCTTACGTGTATGGGAGTGTGTATGTAACAGCTATGGTGTTTACGCGATTACAAAAAACCGATAGTAATCAACCAATACTGACTGTTAGCATATAAGCGATACGAAACCAAACTATAAGCGAAAATATAAGCTGGGTTTTAGATACGTGAGTATCCGCCGGAATTCAAGATAGTCAAAAACGGTATATATACAATGCAAATATGCATAAGAGTACATGCTATAAGAAAAAAATATTACGTTTATAATATGCAAAACGCATGTTTATATGCAACCAAGAAAACTAAGTAATGTATATAAAGGGAATTTAAAGTACAATTCAATGTATGTTACAAATGAAATATATAATAAGATAAAAAGCGTGTGTTTATACGCATACGTATTGAAATTACAATTTAGAGTCCAATAGGTTGACTGGCTGGATCACCAAAGGTCAGCGTAACCCCAAAAAACAGATAAAACGCCATGCGACCATCAGATAATAACTGACTTTCAGTTAAAGATTTAGTAGAAGTATAATATAGATTAGTGATTGAGAATAAGGAAGAACAGGTATATGAACCGATCAATAAAACATGACCTACAACATCAAAATAACTTTGAAATATACATACTAAATATACATTAAAAAGATCCTCAAGGAATCGAATTTTGGTCGCGTGAAGTTATACGTAAAAAGTTTCTCAATTCAACACTGCTTGTCTTCGGTTTTTTGGCTCTGATCGAATTTTGGCATGTTGAATATAAAAATGGCTGAATGTATCAAGAAAATCAGTTACACCTTTAATTACCAAGTTCTTTATCTCACTTCGATTAGACTGAACAACATCTACTACAACCACTTCGGTTCCACTCTTACGTTCAACTCCCTCAGAAGGTACTAATTTATAAATAATAATTGATTTTCCAAGATTTGACATTTTAAAAGAATAGCGCTGGTCTGGATTTGGAAGCTTAATTAACCCAAAAATCGTATCGTTGAATTCCATCCACACATTTTTAAGTGTCGGAACGATGCATTCCACTTTTCTAGTTTTTTTGACAATTCGTGGATTCATTAAATTGGTGGATGAGCTGCTGAGGGCTTATCCTGATACCATAAAAGTTATATTTTACACTTTCGGCGTTGATAACATGCAACGTTTTGCGCAGCAAAATTGGTTTGCTGGAGGGTGGCTTCCGTACGCTGCTGGATTTACTATTATTACTGCACCATTGATTGCATTAAACCAAAAAGAAGCAGAGAAAGGTTAAATCGGCTCCCTGTTGGTCCCAAACTCTATTGGTGGTGTCTACTGATTTATACAATTTAGTTATAATAGAAGAGTCGTATCTTTGTTTGTTCTCGGTTATCCTTCTTCTGTACAGTTAATATACATACATTGATAAGTAAATAAACATAAATACAATATTAATATATTAATCATGAAATTGTAAGGAATAAGACAAAACATTTTGGACCGGTCTCTCCTTCCAATTTTCACCGCTCAGCGGCAACCGAATAATATAGCTCAAGAGATGTCTTCTGTGATCTATACCATTTGCGCACGTCCCTTTTCGTTGAAAGAAGGGAACACAGTCCCTAATGCTCGTCATCATTTCCATACCTAGGTTATTTTCTGGCATATACTGTTTAAATATTTGATAAAATAATTGATAAATTTCCCTAAATTGAGCTTGAACCTCCGCTCTAAGGAACATTGTATTTAAATAGTCGCTCTATTCGATTTCGTTATCTTCGTTGGCAGCTTGTTCGTTTGGAATTACGAAGTCACTCAGACATTGCTGGCATTGTAATTCGTCCCTGATGACTTTGCCTACTACGTAACCGGTCATTAGCCGAAAATATTCAGGGTGCTGTGGTGTCTGGATCGCTAATATGTTCGTGAACCCTTTGCCGCCCAGGCCAAATGGTGGTAACGCTTCTTTGGCCTGTTTTTCGATGCGATAGTCGATTTGTTCGATTGGCCGATAGTCGTCGTCAGTCGTTGAGTTTCGCCAAAATTCGTACTGCATGCACGGTTACGTTATCGAAGAAGGCGAAGTTTTCGGGGAAAGTTCTCGGTGTGACGACTGACGGTACTGCGCCCCTGTTCAGCCAGAAGTTGCACGACGACTTGTTCTCATCTTTTAGATATTGCTTTTTCAACGTTTGCGTCGTATTTTGGATCTCTTAGCAATTTATTGTAATGTGCGTTGACCATGCGTTGTAGAGGCGTCCTTCTTCTATTCTTTTTAGATATACGCCATTTTGGAACACTTGGAGCTTTATTTTGTTGGCGGCGCCTCTGTCGCATACAACAGCTTTCAAATCCAGCGCAATGTCTTTCACCAATCTGATGCGATTTTCTAATAGCTTCCTGTCACCACTATAATTTATGAACTTGTGGGTGCTGAGTAGCATGTTGAACGCCGTCAACACGCTACGCACCCCGAAGATCAGGACTCGCTTGAAGAGTGCCGCTTGCCCATTCTCGCTGTAGCCGCACTCGTACAGCTTATCTTCTGCCCCAATGTACGTTGTTTCTGGAGTGGGGTGTATTTCGTCGAAGTGCAACGTCACCACTCTGTCGTGAGGAGTCAACTTGCTCACGTCCTCCCGCAGCGCCTCAACATCCGGTATTAAGGGCCCAGTTTTCCGCTGCACTTGTTGTTCTTGTTGGATCTCGGGGCGGCTTTCTTTTTCTGGCTGCTGGCGGCTTCGTTTTTCTGGCTGCTGGCCGCTTTGTATCTCTGGTTGGTGTTGACGTTTTCGTTGGAGCTGGTGGTGACGTTTTTGTTGGAGCTGTGTTGTGCGGTGTTGTTCGGCCAATCTCTACGCTGCTTCGGCGGATGTTGACGGTCCGTCTTCGTATAAATCTAAGTAATCTACCTTATTTATGTCTATGTTAGCGGGGCTTTGGCTAGTCGTCGTCTGTTCCCCCGTCGTTCCCCCAAAAGTTGCCGTCACTATTTCTCTTGTCCTATTGTCAATCATTTCATTGAAATGATCCTCCACAATTTCCTCTGTGTAATTGTCAATATATTTGTCTATGAGTTCCATAGTCCTTTCGTCTATTGTCTCGCCAATCAGTTTGTCTAAGTTTGGAACTCGACTGTCGTTTTGTCTGTTCGTCTCCTCGAACCCACTAAAATCTTGTGAAGATCTTCTTACGTCGATTTTCATTCTCCCGTCCGATATCAACTGATGCGTAATTCTCTCCGCTGCATTACGCAGTCCTAACCTTAGCGCGTACCACAAAAATGCGCCCAGTCTATTTCGTTTGGTCCCCTTTGACTTGTCTAACTTCCTGAGCTCTGCTTTGATAAGTTGTATTTTGTACCGGACATTGTTCGTGGTAATACGATACCCGATCTTTTGGGTAAGCTTGGCAGCTAACTCCTTAGCAGCCACTTCCCAATTTATTTTAGATTCTCTATTTAGACCCCACAACTCTGGATATTTAAGTAACAATTTACTAAATACTTCGTTCGGTAAATTAGCCATTATCTATTAATACAATAAACTTAATAAAAATAATATAATAAATTTAAATTTAATGAATATATATAAAAATAGCTATATTAAAAATTACCTAAAAAGAAAATAAACAAATAATATAATAATGGAATAATTATAAATTGCCTGAAAAGAAAATAAACAAATAATAAAAATAATTTAATTGCTATATATATACATATATATAATATAATATAAAATAATATAATATATAATATAATAAAAAAATGAAACGCCTTTTTTTTAAATTTTACTTTATTTATAATAATTTTACATTTTTTACATTATTTAATTAAAATTTCAAATTCATAATAACTAAAACTGCATGCTAAATCTTATAGACTAATTGTTTTCAGCTCTGCCTTTTGACGTTTTAGGTGTTTTTTGAATTTTTTTACAATTTTGCCAATTTTTTTTTATTATTTTAAACACTGTGAACTGTTTTGTAGAGGTTGATGAAAGTTCTGCTTTAAAAGGAACACTCCAGAGCTATCATCAACCTCTGAAGTTTCCCTTTAAAGCAAACGATTTTCCTTAAATTTAAAACTTTTTAAACTTAATACTTATCAACTTATAAAGAAAGCAGAAAAGGGAATAGTGACCACATTGCACCACATTGACGCAACAAATTCCACAACTCAATATAGTCAGAATTGTATTTGAATTTATTCGAGCTTTTCAGCAAAAGCCATTTTGTGACTACTTTTTGGTATGTTTTCTTGTTTATCCGGCCGGCGATTAACGCTAATATACGAATATTATAATTTTGTCTGATGTTTTTAGCAGTTGATATTTTTGGTCAAAGGCGAAGAGAGAATCTCCTACGGAGTAAATAAAGTAGAAGATTTTGCTCAAAATGCCTTCGTGTTTTTTGCAAATGTTAAAACAAAAGTGTGTTTCTACTTAACGAAGCCCTAAGCTGTTCATTCGTTCTAAAAATGCTCACAAGATGTCATCACAGATTTACATGAAAAATTTTAGAATTCACAGTACAAAGATGGTATTTTTTGCTAAGCGGAGTAAAGAGAATGGAAAACATGCCACACGCTTAACTCTTAACAATAATCTATATGTGAAACGAAAAGAAAATGCTAATCAGGATGTATTGAACTGAATTGAGTATGACGCGAAAGCGCGTCACTTTCATTTTACGGAACTAATGAGCCACGTCGATTTGCCATGTCTTACCACTGAATTTTTAAAAAATGGTATTCTTACTGAACCTTTTTTTAACTATGACATACACTGTAAGGACTTCTTGACTCAAGAAATAAATAACCGGGTGTGTTCATCAAACAGTATTATGCCGTTAAGAAGAATTAAAAACCATAATTAGATGTTGTGCTATTCGACGGTGGTGTATACATAGGATAAAACAATAGTCCACAAAATAGTAGTAGTAGTAGCTGCAAAAAGTATGTTATGTCCAGTGGCAAATTGTTTGCCATGCAACCAATGAAAATAAGCAGAGTGTGGCATGCTGCAGTCTGTTTAAGCAATTTTTTCGATTCTACGAGTGGGTATGGCATAGTGATACTTGCACATTTTTGATTTAATTATTTAATTAAACAAGTGAACAGATTAATTGTAGAAATGGGCGTGATTTATAAAAATCTTTCATGAAAATCCAAAAAGAAATTTAAAGACCTTACTGCCGATTGACAGAACATGACAAGAACATTTGTTTTAGTACCATTTTAAAAGTCAAGTACAAGCATTTATGCGTTTTTCATAACGAAACAGGTTTACCACAATTGTTCATCTGGTTGCAAGACTACTAAAGTAGTATAAATGAAAGTCGAGCTAATTTCGACAAAAATCGAATATAACATAATTTGATTACAGATATAAGTGTATAATAATTTGATTACAGATATCGGCTTCGGATATTTGACATCAAAATTATACTAGTTAACACTGGGCTTATTGATAATTCGACGTCTACAAAACGATACTCTTTGATTAACAATTTGTTTAAGATAACCTGACAGCATGAGTTGGTATAGTCAATATAGACTTAATCAAGTTCCGCTCTTGTTGTATATTTATTTATTCGTACTTAGAATTCTCTAAATACTAAAATTCGAAATTGAACCGAATTTTTTCTTAATTGAACGGATTCAGCTCATATCATATGCTTTCACATATACGAAAGAATCGGACCGAAATAAACAACGCAACAAGTAAAGTTCCAAATAACATAAAAAATTTTCATTCAAATTTATCTATGTTCAAATAGGTAATTGCTCTACCACTTTAATTTGTGATGGCAAAAAGTATGCAATATTTTTATATAAATACCTTTAAAAGCGTAAAAATTCTATATGAATGACCTTTAACATTAACCTTTAACCTTTAATTGAATAAAAACAAAATTTCGTAACATATAGTAAATATTTATATATATCTATATATATATCTATATATATAAATATATATAGAAAAATTTACTGCGTGAACGGATTTGCTCGCCTTCTTATTTGCTTTTTTTGTCATTGCACAACGTTAAAAGTGCAGCAACCGATTGAGTAAGTATGCATGCAAGAAGCCTTGATATTTTTGGACAGTCCTAAGTATGAATGAGAACGAATCAGTCTGCTGCTGCTTCAAAACCAAAATGATGGTTTTTTGAAAAATGATTATTTATATGTCGAGGATTAGTAGAAAAGTTGCTCCAATTAATACATGAATTGCATGAAATCCTGTTGCTATAAAGAAAGTAGAACCATAAACAGAATTTGCAATTGTAAAAGGGGCTTCAACATATTCATATGCTTGTAATATAGTGAAGTAAATTCCTAATAATACAGTAAAAAATAATCCTTGGTTTGCTTGAGAATGATTACTTTCTATTAAACTGTAATGTTAGCAAAATAATAGTATTTAATAAAGGGATTTGAAAAGGGTTAAAAGGTGTAATTCCTAGAGGAGGTCATATTGCTCCAATTTCAATTGAAGGGGATACGCTACTATGAATAAATGATCAAAAAAATACTTTATATTTGAAGCTTAAATTCATTGCACTATTCTGCCATATTAGAAATTAATTAGTTATTAAAGGTAATTCAGAATAACTAAGGGGTATTTGGTAATCATTCGATTGAAGAATTTAATTGAATAGGAAAGATTACCTTTCGTTGACTTACTAAGCTTTCTCAAATAATAAAAAAGAAAAATTCCTAAAAGAGAAATGGTAGATCCAATCGTAGAAATTACATTTCAAGTTGTCATAATTTGCGAAAATCCTTGCATTCTTTCGTTTTCTTTATTTTTCTTTTTTTTGGTAAACACGATGATGAGACAGATGAGTTTTTATCAATTGTCAAATGTCGCCGGGAAAAATCCTATTACATTTTCGATTTCATTATATTTGGTCATTGTATACTACATATAATTGCTGCGCGCGGATAATCAAAACGACACACATTCAATAACAATTAGCCCTTTTCTAATAAATTTTTTTTTCCATTTTCAATTCGTCTACAAAAAATTTGGCAAAATTTTGTTTGTTTTTCAAAGTGAAATTTTTTTAAATGTTATAAAATTTTTTGGCACAAATTTGGTTGGTTTTTCTTCACTGAAATTTCTTTTTGCTATGCACTCTTTGCACTTTGTTATCTTTAAATTCCATTAACTTTAACAATTTGTTATCTTTAAATTCCCTTAACATTCTTTAATTAATTAAAAGCCAACTTACCTGGACTCCAAGTTATCGCCAACGAAATCTAAAAATTTAAAAATTTTTTGGCAAAATTTTGTTTGTTTTTCAAAATGAAATTTTTTTAAAAGTTTTAAAATTTTTTGGCACAAATTTGGTTGGTTTTTCTTCACTGAAATTTCTTTTTGCTATGCACCCTTTGCACTTTGCTTGTAAAATGGCTAAAAAACTGTTAGCCGGTTACTTTTACATACAAAAGTAAGAAGAATAAGAATGTGCGGAGATTGAAGAGATCACATAAATATCAAAGTGTTGCTTCGAATAAGTATGAATAATGTTGAAAATGAAAATGTTGAAAATAACAAATTTAATAAAATGTAATAAGAAATGTTTTAAATCTTATATAATAATTTTACAAGATTTTTCTAATATTTATTGCTTTGAAGGCTATTAGTTTTTTTTACTTAAAACTTTAAAAAAAAAAAAAAAATAGATTAATAAAAGAAGAAAATTGAGCATATAAAAAATAAACATGTTGAAGAATAAAATGAACATCTTAATATAATTTTTATATTTAAATCTGTAAAAAATGAATTATTATTTCAGTTATTTTCAGGCTAATTTATTATAAAAACTCTATAGGATAGTCGTAAATGAAAGTATAACGTAATCAATGTAGATATTATCAATATAAATAGTAATAATTGTTTAGTCTAAGTATATATATTTTATCATAATTCAATTAATGTTAAGATCAATTTAAACATATACATTTTATTCCATTCATAACGTTTACGTGTTCATGCACTTGCATTTGCGTATTCATGTTTGTGTGTCGGTCTGTTTGGTATAACTGACCACAGACAACGACACCATAAAATTGCACAACATTAATTTGCCAATGTTGCGTTTCTGTGACACACTTCAAGTTCGTTGGAGCAAGCAAACGCAAAAATGCAAATGCATCATTTTTTTGTATCAAGTAATTGTGCTATAATTCTAAGTTAGTTTATAAGAATTATAATTTATATGTTCACAATTTGTTAATAAACTTTGTCTTTTGTTCATTTCAAAACATCGACCAATTTTTTTTACCAGAGGCTCTTCCAGTTACAAGTGGTGGAAGAACCACCTTAAACAAGTTGGCACGACCAAGACGCATCGTCTGGTCGGCTTATGTCAACCGTTCACGCATTGACCCATTTGTCTATAAAGTACACGGTGTAAATCAGCACACTCCCCTTTTTTTGACTATTTAGTGTCCATCTTGGACACGCGGGTAAATCAATTACCAAACCATATAACACACAACATTTGGTGACCAATACGTGATCACAATTCACGCAGGTTACCGCACATACAATAATAAATGATTATTCTTGTTGAAGCCGCATCCTAGCACCATGTCCTCCTCTCGCGAATACGACATCTTCGAGTTTGTGAAGACGTCGTCGAAGCTTATTTGGACAATTCTATCTTCCATGGATAGCATCTCGCGGCGCGTCTTGGTATTCGCTGGTGCTTGCTGGGGCGATGGCAGAGCGGGTGGGAGATTGGCTTGCAGCTGCCTTTGTGCCGCCTCCGCTGACGTCGAAGGACCGTCGGACTCAATGTCCCGGTATTGAATCTCGTCGGTTATCCATACGTATTCGGCGAGTCCTTCCTCTATGTTGGGCGCACGACTCGACCATCTATCGCTATCCTTATTTGCGATTTCTTCGCCGAATTTGTCCTCCCTTTTTTCTCCATTTTCTCTGCCGCAACCTTGTATCCGAGTACTCGCGCATACCATATGTATGCGCGATAATTAAGTGAGTTAGCTCGCGCCATGTCGACCCATTTAAGCTGCTTCGTGACGGTAGTGGGCGTTGACCAAGTGCGCGAAATTATAAATTTGCCGCACTTTGTAGGGGCAGCCTTCTTCTCTTCTTTTTAGATATACGCCGTTTCGGAAACCGCGGAAGGTTACTCGATTACTCGCGGCTCGGTCGCATATCACGGCTTTTAAATTCAGCCCACTTTTTTCGACTAATCTGATGCGATCTTCGAGGAGCTCTCGGTCACCACGGTAACGTATGTGCTGTGGGTGCTGCACCTTGAAGATGGGAACTCCCGAGAAGGGTGCCGCGTGCCCATTCTCGCCGTAGCCGCATCCGTACAGCTTGTCCTCTGCCGCAATGTACGCTGTTTCTTGATTTGGGTACATTTCATCAAACTGCAACGTCACCACTTTGTCGTGAGGAGTTGATCCACTCACGAGCTCCCGGAGTGCCTCAACATCCGGCGCAGTTTCTTGCTGGACTTGCTCTTGATCTTGTTCGGGCTGGTGGTGACGTTATTGTTCGAGCCTTCGCGCTGCATCGGCGGAGGTCGACGGTCCCTGATCGTAAATATATAAATAATTTATTCTATTAACATATATATTAGCGGGGCTTTGGCTACCACTATTTTTCGTATGTTCCCCCGTTGTTCCCCCGAAAGTCGCCATCACTAATTCCCCTATCATTTACAAACTCCTTTGTATATTTGTCACGATATTTTTGTACGAGTTTCATGCTGAGAGTCTGGCCGATCTGTTCGTTTAGGTATGGAAGCCAATGTTCGCTAACTTTGTCCGTCTTCTTGTCGAAGCCTAATTGCTGCACTACATATTGATCGACAAACTCATCCGTCCCTAAACATAATACAAGTTCGTTTCCTGCAAAATCTTCAAAAAATCCAGACGTTGTGCCTGAATTGGATGATCCCAGTGAAAAGGTATTGAAATCAATTAAGTTATACCATTGAGTCGGTTAATTTAATTTCTGTTCATTGCGCTTGTGCAAAATCCCTTTTTTCTGTGTTTGCAATAACTTGGAATCTTGTATTTAGTCTCCATGACTTTTTATTTTTAAACCGTCTAAATGTATTACGGACAGCTTGTTAATAACAAATGCAAACACATGGTTCAAACTTAGATTGAAAGAGAAAGTTGAAAAATTGAATTGAATTGTTTATGGAACCAAAATCAATTGCCGTTATTTTTAGTTTTAGTAATTAAAAATTAAAAGTGGTCGGAATTAAAACCGAATAATGAAATTAAGATTTTGTAATTTCAATTGCCTTTTATTTTAAAATTTGTCCCGATATTATTTTCACCTAAGTTTATTTTGGAACTGACAAGCCGGCCTTGGTCCTTAGCTAAAACTATTCCCTATATAGGAAAATGTATTTTATCAAATCAAATTACATTTCCTACGTAACAAAACTTTTCTAGAGCGCAAAAAGCTATAAAAAATGTACTATTTTTAAGAGGTCCTTGTCGCAATATATTAAAGATTAACCCAATATGAAGTTTTGAACAATCACAATATCTACGTGCAACTTTATTCATATGTTAAATTTTAACACAGTTATTTTAAAATTGTCTATTTGAATTAAAATGACGCATCATTGCTCTTTCACATGATTCTGAGCTATCACGGGATCCTGGCCTTTTCCGTGATTTGTAGCTTTCATTCTGCTCCATGACTAAAGCGACAATATGAGCTGATTTTTCGCTGGGTTTTGCTGTAACGATAGTCTGCAAGAAAAATAAAATAATCATTGTCGATACAAAAGCTATATAATATATTTGTAACTTACTTCACACTTCCTCTGTTGGAACGAAAATTCGCCCGTTTCCGCCAGTAATTCCTCCGCAGACGTGTACCCCAGACTGCGGGTAGGCAGAGGACAGCCTTCAAATTCCTCGAAATCGACCAAAATATCCCGGAGGGTACAGGGAGGCTTGGTCGAATTTATCAAAGATCTGACAACTAAAGCGATCTGCTTCAGTTGATCCTCCTCGTTGTTATTTCTATTTTGGGACATCTTTCTGAAATTATTTAAAATTTATCAAATAAATAACTGATATTTATAAAACAACAATATATTATATCCTCCAATTAAAAAAATAAAACTTAATAAAATCAAAGCTAAACTAACTTCATAAGAAATAGTTTGAGCTACAGCACGTAAAAATTAGAATTAGAAGACCACCCAGCCACTATAACACTATAAACCCCTAATCCCACAAATACCTACCTTATTAGGACCTTTTCGAATTTGAATATAACCTAAAACTTTACGTTCAAGTAATAAAAAAAATAATTAACAATAATCTTCTAATTATAAATAAAATAATTTCAAATAAATGCAATACTATTTGTGATAAATCACACAAATCAATTCTAAATTTATTGCACTTTTCTGCCAAAATAGTAATTAATATTATTCAAAAATAAATAATTATATATCTAATATTTGGTCCCTTCGTACTGACTTACAAGGTTGAAGTTGACTTGTTCCGTTGCTGTTGTGAACTGGAATGGCAAAAGCCAAAAGTCACGAGAAAAGTTGACTAGCTTTTTTTTCAACATAAAGTACGCAAGTGTTTGTGACTTATGCATATACAGTTAAACTGAAGCTGCGAAACGCAAAAAAAAAATGGTGTACACACAATGTTGACTAACGGTTTTTTTTAGCATAAAGGCAGTTTTTGTGACGACTTGCTCTAATATCGTACCGATTTCTAGCTTTTGTTTATTAAATTGAAGATTAACCCAATATGAAGTTTTGAACAATCATCTACGTGCAACTTTATTCCTATATTAAATTTTAAGACAGAGTTATTTTTAAAATTTTCTATGTTCTCACCTATCACGGTAGTAGTAGATTTGAATCGTAAAGCTTCTTATTCACACTTGCGTCAATCGTGATCATTACGATCATTAGCGTGATCGCTCACTTCCCATCCCCCCTCCAATGACGAGACCCCATTGCAATTTCATGCAAACGCTCAATTTAACAAGCATACTTGTCAAACTTTATAATCCCATTAGTATAATAAAATAGAATTAATTACATAGAAATCGGTGGAAAGCCTCTAATATAGAAAATAAGTGCCACAAATGCATAAGAAAATTGGTTTTAAAAGCTTCACGGCATTCTTTTCGAAACCCATTATAGATAATACATTTTTGTGCATATTTTTTAAGAACGAGATATATAAAATAATTTCAAATTTATTTTACAAACTTAAAAAAATACTACATGAAAAAAATTTTTATTAAATAAAAATATATATTATTGAAGGCTAATAAAAGGAAAAAAATTATTTTAAATTTTAAATATTATTTAAATAAAAAATAGTTTTGTTTATTTGTTTATTTATTTTTTGTTTTTTTTTATTTTTTTTTATTTGGAATGTTCAGTTTTTGTAATATATTCAAATATGTTTCGTACTTAGTTCAGATAATTGATAATTATTTTTCTACAATGTTTGTTTATATTTATTATAATTGCTACATTCTTTAAGAGATTTGTGCTTTTTAATTATAAACTTTAATAATATTGGCAAAGAGTCATTCGTGTATTTACAAGTTTCGAATAATTTGATTAAAATCACAATTTCTTACAAATATTTAAAAAATTTATTTAATTCAGTTAATGAAAGTGATCATAAAAGTAGGGGAGGAAAAAGTAGGCATTTCTGAAAGGATTTTCCTAATGCTTCTGGGTTTTTTTTTTTTTTTGTAATTAAACTAAAAAATTTAATGCCTGATATTCTTTAAAGATTTTAATATTAACAAGTTTTTCAGTAAACGTCTTTTAAGATTTTTTCCTTTACATATATACTTATACTGCTAGTAATACGGAGAATATTGAGTATATACATAAAAATTTGCATTTATTGAGATTAGGTTCGCCGAATATGGAATCATTATGCAAATAAATGTATCTTTAATTTTTTTATTTTACTTTTTCATTGACAGGATTTTAGTCTATTTAGGTCGAAATTTATGGAAATATTTTAAAAAAATGCTAATACGATATAATAATAGTTGTCTTCTTGTCGACGAAAGCAACGTAAATATACAAAAAAAAAAAAATGTCTGAGGCATTTATTTAAATTACATTTTTTTAACTTTCAAAGGATACCATTTTTCTTTTTCAAAATTTCCCATATTGACCATTTCGAAACAAAATTATAAGAACTTTGATTAATAACAACGCCGGACAGTCTCGAGAAATATTTGCACCACAAGCTCCAGATCAACATCTGCTACCGTTAAGAGTTCACTTTTTTATTTTTGTTTTTTTGCTTAAACAATTTACGAACGAAATACGATGTATCAAAAAAAAAAAAAGAATAAATGAAATTGAAACTTGATTAACTGACGATATTACTTTACAATACATCTTTATAAATAGTACGCTTTGTCGAATTGTTGTTTAGCACTTATAAACGATACACTAGATAATAATAATGTTATTTGTGAAACATTCTTATTTGGACCATTTTTGAAACGGTCGATAAATATGTATACTAACTACAGCATTTGAAAATATCTTTTTTCTAGTGTTTTTATTTATTGACTTTCATTAATTTTACAAATTTGTTTTTGTACACAATTTTTCAAAAGAAATTTGAAATCCAAAAAAGTCACTAAAATATATTACAGAAATTTACACACAACAGTTACTCCTCTACTTTCAACAGAATATTCCGTTAAATCTGTAATTACATAAAACCAAAAATTTTGTTTTTAACCTTACTTTAACTAACCGGCCACCTGTTGCATGCTTAAATTGCTGATCAATTGTTGGCATAACTTCCCGTATTCGAATTGATCGCCCGATATCCGTCTTAGCTTAATACCTTTACCTGCTATTTGGTTGTCACGACTTCGACCTTCGCATACTTGAACTTCAATTTGTAAACCCCCTGAATATTCTAAACTTAAATTGGTTAAAGCTTGGCCAGTGTCCATAACAGAGCAGACGTGAGAAGAATCTGAAGCAATACTTAAACGTGCGTCCGGGCGACTGCCATTGAACGCTGACTCTCCAGATGTGCCATCCATTGCTTCATTTGTTTGTCTCTTATGCAAAATAAACCCTTTAGGCGGCATAGTGGAATCAATGGTTTGCTTAACTATTTCCAAAATACGGCTAGTTTCTAGATTAGAACATTCATGTGGCAGCGGTACCTCATAACACATTTCATCGGACATGCGTCGTAATTCACTTAGAGAATCGGGTGTTAAATGCCCCTCAGTTGGATCGCCTATTTCGGAATGTGAATCGGACTTAAAACCCGAGCTAGCTGAAGGTTCTTGACAGGGTGATAAATTATTTGAATCATTGCTTAATGAGTCATCGGAAAAACCCAATGATTTATCGCTTCCTCGTCTGTTACCCTCACCAGTTTGCGTATGTGTTGTGGCGTGTTGTTCACTTTCTAAACTCGTTTTACGACCAATGCCTCTTGTTATCGATGGCATATCCAACGAAGGCTCGGTAATAATCAAACCTTGCAAAGACATCAAGGGTGTTGTTTGCAACTCTGCTGAGTCAATATCGCTATCACGACTGTTTTCAGGAGATAAGGCCACCAAAGTTATTTCGCTTCCTTGCACGTCCGTTAAGCATATCTGGGGATGTGAGGGTTGGTTTGGTGTAGGGCTAGAATCACCGCTTACGTGTCCAGTTGTCGGTGTTGGTGTAATGCCACCAGTGCATCCCGCATAAGGTGTTCCAGTGCTAATTGTATGACACATTTGTCCGTGACTATTCTCTTCTTGTATTATGCACAAGTTAGGCGACGTTGGAGGCGTGGTGACCACCCTAACAGGTTGAGCCGGAGATAAATTCAAAGGTTTGATATCATAATAAGCAGAAGCCGGATTAAACCAATTTTGAGGTGTTACAGAACCCTGCGGTGTCTCGGAATCGTCTGGGGAGCTGATGTCCATAGAGAGATCTAACGGTTGATTGTGAACCGCTGTTATTTCGCTTGCTATCGAGGTGCCACGTGTGATCGAGCCTCCACCTCCCGTGCTGAGGTAAGATATACCTTTCGTTATCTGATGTAAAGGAGATGACCCACCGCCGCCATTGCCACTGCTTGTACCCGTTAGGTAAGCATTTGGCGAAGAAGAGCCGCTGAAACTACCATAAATAGGTGAAGGGCAAGCGCTGCTATTTGCTGAATATATAGAACCGGGCGTCGCATATTGTGGTAATTGATAGGCAGCACCGCCTAACAATTGTTTGGAATGTAAGCCCATTACAGGCGTTTGACTAGTTAGCGCAGCTTGCACATTGCTGGCTATATTAGTATTAAGTTGTTGCAGCAGGGGACCACTTACGGCTGGTGTTACCATTTGATTATTGCTATTACTAGTGCTATTTGGCAGCGATAATGGTGAAACACTAAAACTAAACATTTGCTGAGGCTGTAAATACTCATGACCACTGGACATTGTTGTTAAACCTAAGTAGTTTGCCAACACCAAAGGCATTAAACGATCGGCAATAATTTTATTCGCTCTTTCCACGCTGAGGCGTTGCTCTTTCACTAGCTGATCCAAAGTCGGCATTAGATTCTTAAGGGCGTCAGCCGTCAACTCAACATCCTGTTTAGCCGCTACTATTGGTGGAGCTGTCGAAACACCGCAAACGCCACTACGTCTTAACATGTTATGGCAAGTTATGGACGGTTTGCCGTGCAGTGGGGACCCTACAGATGAATACAAATTTTCATTTAATACTCTTTGAAAAAGATTTATATTATGAAAAAACATAAAAAAAATTTTTGTCCAAGCGTTTGGTTCAATGCATGCTCATGTAGTAAAGCTTGTGATGGCTTACCAGGCAAACTGATTGAATTTTCTAAAAGCGGTGGGCTGGGTGCGCACAAAAAATTACGTTGAGCAATACCTTTTTGTAGATACTGACACTCCTGCAAAGGCCCCTGAAACTGGGTTTTTGAACCTTCAGAAGCTCGTCGTACTGGACTATAGCGTCCTGGAAAGAATAATAATAATAAAAGTAAGAATGCATAAATCATTTTTGAGAAAACTTTTTAGTATCTATCACGCATAGTTGCTTAAAAGCATAAAACATCATGTGGTCCAAATTACTTCCCATACAACAATAACAGCAAGATACTGAAGTCAGTTAACGCTTGTACTAGCATTGTTTACTTAAATAACAATTCCAAGCATCGCGGTTTTGTTCTCTCTTGGTGATATGAGAAAGAAGACAATCACTAGTTTTTTAAGGAACTTATATACATCGATATGTTTTAGTACAAGAACGAATGATATTGAAAATCCATTCAATCGGAAAATTGTTACGAACAATCATGATATGAAAGAAATAAGAAAGTTATATTCGTTGAGAGCTGAAACTCGCATATCCACCGCTATACTTTTCGCATTCTACTGTCCAAGTCCTTTTATTTGGTACCCATATCGTTGGCCTGCCAAATTCATTTTAGAATTAAGCCATTTTTGTAAAGCTAGTATTGTCATACCGGTTCAGGGTAACCATACCGCCGAGAACAGGTTGGGACGGGCAAGCTTTTGAATCCGAAGTGGAATCAAGGAAGTGGTACTCCGACGGTTCAAAATTGGAATTTGGTAAAATTGGGGCTGGGGCTGGGGTTTGTGGCCGAGTTTCCAGAAAGCCATACCTATGGCACATAGTCCCTCCGTACTCAAAGCAAAAGTCGACGCAATCACCGCATCTGCATTTGAGCGTTTAAGAAGACAGTACTTCGACAGTCAAGCCGCCTTAAAGTCCCTAAGGGAGCGAATGATAATATACAGGCTGGTGTTGGAGAGCGTTCACTCCAGCTAGGCAGGCGCACCGATGTGCACCTAATATGGGGGAGGGCAATGAAAGGGCTGACTGTCTAGTCAACAGGAGAGCCCGAGGGGCCATGGTAGGTCTTGAACTATATGGCGTGGCCGCATTAACAGGCTGGTATCGCCATGAGCACAGAGTAAAGCGGCTTGTCGATGGAAGCACTGTGCAGAATAACCGCGGGGAAAAAGATTCATAAAATCTTCCGGTAGGGCAAACAAACTACTGGAACTAAAAAGAAACGACCTACGTTTAGTCACGGGCTTCTACACGGATCATAATTCCTTCAGATACCATCTGAAAAAACATGGGTATGTTTGATATCAATTTATGCAGATTGTGCCAAGGGACGAGTGAACAATATATCTTCTAGGCACATTATATATCTTTATTTGAGGCATGCACAAAACGCTTTTACACATTCCATCTTGATTTCCTTATGCTAAATAAGCAAAAACTGAAAAAAATTAAATTTAATTAATTGTATCTTTAGGTGGGCATGGTCGATTATTCGAGCAAAAATCCGCAAATTTTTGTTAAGAAAAACGGAGTTGCGTTCCGTTTACGCTCCACTGCGGGCTTTGCTTCGACTAATTTGGTCCGTTTTCAATGTCGACGTGCGTGCAAAAGCTTCCAATGCTTCTACCAAATTTGAAGTTGACAAGGGCAGTGCCAACAACAAACACCATATAGACACACACTACATGGACGGACAGACATGGCTAAAACAAACTCGGAATTTCACGCTGATAAAGAATATGTACACTTTATAGTGTCTCTCTGAAGCTCCCTTTTGTGGTGTTACATACGTTATGAATAAAAACAAAATGAGTATTAACGCCACCCTTCAGTGGTGAATATAGAAATAGGGCGTTTTCATTATTTCTTCAAAAAAATTGGTGCAAAATTTTATTTTACTAGTGGAATCAGTTCTTTGAACCTTTTTCAACATTTCTTCTGTACGTGTCTATGAAACCTTTTCGTCTAAATTCTTAAATAATTGAAAGATCCTCAGATATGTAAGTGAACGTTCATTGTGCGATATAAGAGGTGAACGATGTGTAGTTTTTTTTCATAAGTGGCATGTGTAAATTTTAAATAACTTGCATCAACTACTGTTAAATAAATGTAAACTAATAAACTAATAAACAATTAAATAATTAAATAAAAGTAATTAAATTTAATCTAGAAAGTAAACAAACTATGGATGAAAACGATAATAAAATAAATGAAAAGAAATTATAAAACTTACCGACTTCTTGAACAGGCGGCAATTTACAGGCTCTACCGTAAATACGTCTATTACTAGCGTAGCCAGTGATAACAGCGGCGGTCTGCGCCGTTTGCGAGGTTGTCGTTGAGCCAAGAGACAATGGCGACTGATTACACAATGCAGCAGTCGCGGCGGAAGGTGTGACAGACGAGTTGGTACCCGCTGTTGGGTAGGAAGAACTATTTGATGAGGCATTATAATGGGAGCCGCCTATATAGAGCGAATTATGGTGGCCGCCACTGGTTGGTGGCGATTGACTAAGACCACCAGAATTGTTGCGTTGTTGCATTTTCAGTGCCGGTGGCAAATAATTACGATTCATGCGTGTTTCTACTTCACGTATCAATTCGGGACTTATAACTAACACATGTTTAAATGACAAACAGAGTATACAAGGACAAGAAATCACACAATTTGCAGGAAGATTGGTATGCAAAGCAAATTTATTTATTATTTAATTATTTTTAATTTTTTTATTTAGGGAGCAATTATTGCCATAGAGGGAGCCGATGAGTTATCATCAAACATATTCGTGTTATTTTAAACATGGATTGATTATTAGTTTTCCATTTTAAAGCGTTATAGCGGATAATATGTTAATTACCCAAATATCATACACACATTCACGCAACAAACATAATAAATACAACATAAAACATAGAAAATAGAAAAACAAACGGGAAAAAGAAAATGAGGAAAAACATCAAATTAATTTGAAAAATATATAATCAGAAAAAATAAAGTAAAAAACAAAAAAAAAAAAAAATTAAAATAAAAATAAAAAAAAATATGCCGGATTTAATGGGACTGTTGACCCATTTTTTTCAGATGCAATAAGGTGCCACGAACTGACATGCAAATATTCGAATGAATTGCTCTTCATACATACCTGGCGGTCGCTCGGTAACCGTTAAGAGGCCAGTGCGGCGCGTACGAAGACCCCCACCGCCGGCAGCAGAGTTCATTACACCACTGGGCGCTGCACCTGTTAACCGCGGCATTGCAGACTGCTGATCGGAAGTATGATGAGTGCCTGTCAAATCCTCTGTACAACCAACGGTATGCCTCTTAGCGCAACCACGCATTTGCATGTATCTGATTAATATTAACAAAAGGGAAACACAATTAGATATCCAACTAATTAAACACGAGATTTGTAGATTTTTACCTTTGTATATCTTCAGTGCCTTCTTCATTGCTATTAACGGCAACAATGTCGGCTTTCATTGGTTCAGCCACCGCTGTTATATAAGATTCCTGACCGGTTACACTTATATTGGTAGTGGTTTGTGGATCGATATAATAAGGATTTTCGGTTGCATTGTGTGGCTGCGACTGATGTTGCATCGTTGTAAAACAATACGGTAAATTGGCGCCACCATCCGACGCACGACGATTGAATGAGCCTGCTGAGATTTTTTTTTTTTGATTGTTACTCAGTTAGTTTTTTATTTTCTTCTTTTTCAACTTACTTGCTCCCATCGCTAATGGCGGTTTAAGTAAATGTTGATCTTTAATTGTAAGATAATGTAACGGCTGATTTTGTAACATCGGTAAATTAATGGGCGGGTATGTACCGCTTTGTTGTTCTTTATTTTGCGGTTCACATTTAAAATTCAACGGCACTACATTAGGATCGGCTAGTGCCTGTTCATGTGCCACATCTCCCGGACCCACCGTATGACGACGTGTGTTACCATTGTTATTATTGGCGCTCTGAGCCAAGTTGGCGTTTTGATTTGGATTTTGAAGCTGGAAAAATTTGCACAAAATTGTAAATGACGAAGAACACAATACATTCATGCATACTACTACATTTGGAAAAAAAGCTTAAAATATTCTATAGAAGAACGCGGAATTATTTTTATACCAAAAAAATGCAGTGTTTCAGTTAATTCGGTTTTTTGGTTTCATTATGTGCGCATTTATGTAACACGCAGAAGGACTCAACTTAGAGCCACCTATTAGCATACCGGTCGATTCCGAATCATTATAGCCTACATTACTTGTGGTACATTAAGTTAGTGGGTACGTATGTAACATGCAGAAGGACTCAGGATAGACCCACCTTTTATTATACCGTGCGATTCAGAATGGAATTGATCTAAGCATGTCTGTCCGTCTGTCCGTCTGATTTCTTCTCATGTAAATTAGTGTTCAAGCCAGAGACCGCAAGTTTGGAGATATTTTGATGAAATTTGGCGCACTGGCGTACTTTGAAAGCGCGGTGTACTTTTTCGACCGTACCACATATAACGTCCTATTTTGTAAAGTCGTTGCATAGAAAAAATTGCCATTTTCAGAACTTCTCGACAAAACTCGCTCTGTAATGGTATTTAGATATTCTAAATTGGTATGAAAAATTTTGTTCGGCGGGGACAATTTTTTACCACTCTTCTCATATAACCATTCCTATGAAAAATGAATCTATATATAGTGAAAACATATAACTTTTATTATTTCAAGGTGAAAATTAGTTCATAATAGTGAATTGACATAGAAATCAAACTTGTCAACTTTGGACAATGTAAGTCTATTTTTAAGATATCACTGCATACGAGGATTCCTCCAAGATCCTTCAAGGAGTTTTCATGAAAAGTTTGCCTTTGTATGAAAATGATGTGTAACTTTTGGTGTATTCTTACCGAAACGAGCGAATAACTGTATTAGGCGAAGTGGTGTGGGACATCGATTAGTCGGCTTTGCCCGACTATAATGTTCTTACTTGTTTTTCTTAATGGTGGAAGACCAATTTCGCTTTACAAGATATCTGCCATTTAACAGCGATTTCTCTTAAAGCGTATGAATTGTGGAAGTATAAGTGTAGAGTTGTCATTAGTGTATAGTATCTTAAAGGGATTACTTTGGAAGTGACGAAATACATTTGGAATAATAAATAGATTTGTGGTTACATTTGGTGTTACTTTTTGAACACAGTAGTATATATATATTGGGTGCCGGTCGCTAAGAGGGAGTGTAAGTAGTATTGTAGGGTGCTGAATTTGTCTTCTTTCGAAAGTATTGCTTTCTAGCTATAAGCAGCAGTATAAATTGTCGAGCTAACGTGTACACAAAATAGTTTCTTCGAGCTTTCGATGGGTGGGTTAGGGTTCGGTGCCATTTACTTAATTTTAAGTTCGCCGATGAAGCCGAATATCCATTATAGTTTTTTCCAACCAAATGAAATCGTCACCAAGGAAGACTACCAACAACAATTAATGCAACTCGCAGGAAAAACGGGAGCAGCATGTCAAAAGTCATAATATCGTTACGTTGCAACATGAACAAATTGTGCCCCATACAGCAAAACTCGCTTACGAAATGTTTGCTGTGATGCGTCCATTACATTAACAATGCTATTTTAAATGCCTACAAATCGTAGGTTAACAATGCTTTCCCAAATGTCACACGCCTTAAATACGACACAAGTGTGTTAGGAGGCAGCTTATGTGCTTTTGAAAATCAGACCTATGTATGCAAAATCTTTTTATTCAAATTTTTGTCACTGTAACTTGACAAAAATGAATCGAAGCAAAACTTGCGTTCAGTTAGGTCAGTCAGCCAAATTTTCGAAATTTATCAGTTCTTACCTCATTTTGCCTTTGTAGACATTCCAATTCAATATCACTGAATTTTTCCAAATCTCCTGAAACATCTGACCACTGATAATCTGAAGTACTTTGCGTAGCGTTAGTGTTACTCAAAGGACTTAATCGATCTACTAAATCCTGAGAGTGTAAAGTGTCCGAACGGTCGACAATGCCTGTAGTAATACTAGTACGAGATCTGAAAATATTTTAAATAAATAAAATATCCTTTTGTGACATGTTTTTTTTTTCGTATAGCTTTACCTTACACGTTTGGCATGTTGTTGTAGCCTTTCATATTCTCTGCGTTTTTGTTGTAATTTATCATATAACAAATGATAAATTGCGTAAATATTATCGAAACGATTTTCATGCACTGATTGAGCGATTTTGTCAGCTGTCAATCCGGACAATTGCAACATGTGAGTCATGACGACAGTATCGAGATTTGGTACCGCAGTGCAGGTAGTGGTGCTATTGGCATCTAATGAGCAATTACTATTGCTGCGCATCAAAGGATTCGATGGGGATACATATGAATGCGTAGCCTCATAACATTGCTGTTCTATTTCGTTAATCCATTCGCTAAGCCAACGATGTTTAATAATTTGTTTAAGGGTATAACGTCGATCTGGCTCGACAACCAACATGTTACGTATTAAATGTTCACAGTCTAGATAATCGAAAGAAAGATATTTATTTATATTATATATATATACATATATATATATATATTGTAGTATTTCGTTTACTTACCTTGCGACATAAAATATGGAATGCGAAATTTACCGGTAACTACACGACTTTTCAGTTCAAGTAACGTTTTGCCATCGAATGGTAAAGCTCCACACACTAAAGCATACAAAACTACGCCCAGACTCCATATATCAGCTTTCGGTCCGTCGTACTCTAAACCCTGAAATACTTCAGGCGCGGCATAAGGTGGCGAACCGCACCACGTAGTTAGGGGATTTCCTTCTTTGTAGCGATTACTAAATCCAAAGTCTGCCAGCTAAAATTAAATTTCTCCATATAGTCAGTCGCTTTTCTTTCTTTCACTTTTTGGGAGACTTCACCTTAATATTCATATCTTTATCCAGCAGAACATTTTCAGCTTTGAGATCGCGATGCACCACACCCTTCGAATGACAATACTGTACGGCTGATACTAACTGAGTGAAGACACGAGCCGCTTCAGGTTCTTTCATGCGACCATTCTCAACTAAATGGTCGAAGATTTCCCCTTGACAAGCATACTCCGTCACCAAATAAATCATAGTCTCTGATTGCATCACCTCATAGAGACGCGTTATATGTGGATGACGTAACGTTTTCAGTATTGATATCTCACGATATGTTTTCGCTAAATACTCTTCGTTTAGGCATGTTTTATCTATGATTTTTACGGCCACCTGTAATAATATAAAAATCGATCCAAAAAAAAAATTAAAAATTTTATTACATCCAATGCGTGAAGTATTTAATATACGTGTGGTCATCAAATAGATGTTTTCTTTTTTTTTCGAAACGGTAAAGGATAACAACAAGAATATTGTTTTGTTTTAGATATTGGTGTCTTGTCATCTTTATTTTTTCAACATAAATCTGCTCACGCTTAACGATTGGATGAATAAATGTAGACTTCTTCACAATTTCGGGCAAGGCCTGCAATGGAAGCATTTATACCCTACACCACTTGTGGTACGGGGCATGTTAAGTTAGTGCGGACGTATGTAACAAGCAGTAGAGCTTAAGATAGACCCAGCTTTTAAAATCCTAATCTGAATTGATGTAAACTCGTCTGTCCGTATGTTGTCTTTCCATGTTACAGATCGGAATTTTTGAAATATTTGGATGACATTTGGTACAGTGACCCATATCAGCAATTTCTTAGAAAAATAAGAATGTTATTAAAACAATGTGGTCTGTGGTATTTAATACTCGGCCATGCCCGACTATAATGTTCTTACTGTTTTTAAGTTTTGATAGGACTCTCTCACAATCCAATTTTGCTCCTATTCCATTTAAAGGCGGAACTTGATTTTAAAGACGAGAGAGGGAGAGCGAGAGAGCGAGAAAGAGGAAAGAAAGAATAAGGCAAAGAGAAGATCAGGATTAGATTTATTACACCTTTAAACATTAAAATTTAACCTGAAGCAGGGTTGGCCAGCTTTCGTTCTTACGATATTAGCACAGCGGGAATCCTCTATCAATGGCCTTTCCAACGATGTGCAGGATATATTAAGTTTTGCTCGGAGTATTTTTTTTATAGAACTTTGAAAATTGCCGTACTTAACATAATATAGGTTAACATATAAGCAAACTTTGAAAGGTTACTGTGAGCAGGATATATTAAGTTCTTTCAAATATTAATTAATTAATTTTGTAAAACAAATTATCGAAAAGTTCCATTTTAATTGTATTTTGACATAAATCCCTCCGAGACTTCGTTTAACAGAATTCTGCTAACTGCTTAATAGAGCTCTGTAAAAAAATTGTGGTTAGGGTCTTTGCTAGTTATATTTCCTTACGACTTCACATCATTTCCCTGTCTACGTCGTATCTAAATTAATTCCTATTCGTCTGTTAAGCTTCTTATGATTCGCAAACTAAATAAATATGCGCATCGGTTGGTAAACTTTTGCACGTTTGCGTCTATGTTGGCATTCACTTCCAGCAGTTCTGAATTATACCGGCCACGTATATGCTTCTGGGCTGAAAACGTGACATTTTTTTTCCTTTAATCTTCTTGTTCTTTCTTGATTTCTTACACTTAGTAAATTGTCAAGTCTACTGTTTGGCATGAGATCTATTTTTAAAAGTCTACTTCACGTGCACATAAATAAATAAATATTTACTGTGTGGGGCTTCTAAAGTTTCTTTCCCGGTATTGCAAACGTTTTGAGTAAATGAATATACCGTCAGCACCTTCCAATCGCTAATGGCGCAAACATCTTTGATTTTGTTAAGAAGAAATTCTAGAAAAAGAATCAGTAAAAGTGTTTGTTTGGCTTCCCAGTTAATTAATAGTCGGTTTAAACACCTTTCCTTTTAAACCAAACTTTTTCATTTTCTTCAACTTACTCTACGAAAAGTTATATGCGATTGAAAACAATTCACAGAATTTGACATCTAATACCTCAGAGAAAAAATAAGAATGCGATTAACTTATGTAATTTCGTTTTTCCTTCAACAAGCTGTCTATGGTTTCAAGCATATATATAACGAATAAAAAAAATGTTGTTTAACAACATGTTTTGCTCTTGTCGCATGCATGATGTTTCGTAGAAAACTTGCCGATTTACAGTAGCTGGTTGTTGTCACGGCAAGCGAACACCTAAGTCTCTTAAATAATTTGAGCAAAATTACCTGGCATTGTGCTCATGCCAATCAATGCATATAGTGAAGGGACTTTCGGGGTTATACGTAACGTTCTCCCGTTTCTCAATAAGTAAATATATTTGCGAAACGTTTGATTTGATTTCTCGCTTATGTACAATGGTTTTGTTGGTCCAAGCTGAACGATCAATTCGTGCTTATATATGACTTAGATCAAGATGTTCCATCTTCTGGAAAATCCTGGCTTTTTTCATTGCGAAGCGATTCCCAGCGATTAGTTCCATTCCCTTATTAGTCCGGCGTCTTTATTAATAAGCAAACACGCTTCACGTTGTCAAGTGATTAGCACAAAAATTTGATGGTCAATCCTTTTCTGCAATCCTGCAATTGCAATGGTAACCATTGCTATCTTCTAATAAAAGAATTGAAGAGGAATTGAAAAAGTTATAATCGGGTAATGCCTACTGCTAAAATACTTCGCGTAAACAATTCTTAACCTACTTCAAAAGTAACTTTTTCCCATATAAAAATCCTCTTATTGGAGAAACATTTCTGCGAGAGGGGGTTCTTTTTCGTCAAAATTTTTCATATCTTTTTTTGGACGCTGGAACACTTCATTTTTGTTCGACAATATTAAAATTTTTTGATACAATGGCTTTTCAAGATAGGTCTTTATACGGAGGGCCGTCATAGAAGTGATTCGAGTCGTCGCGAAATTCGTGCAAGAAGTAGTTTTCATAGAAAATAAAGATTTACAATTAAAAATTGTAAATTTTTTACTTATACCAGTTGGTAGGAGGAATAACATACAGACTAAATGACCTCCAAGACATTGCTGGCGTATGCGCACTATTCTGTAAAAATTTTGCCTAAATGCGAATACCGCTGATACGCGGCGTTCAATTCTCTCTTTTAAGACGATCCCTACAAACGCTTCTATAGGCCGAGGAAAGACCAATAGGAAGGATGAGTGAAGAACAGGTGCGGGAGCATGTCACCGAGTTTCGTCCGTCTGGTATACGGTAACGGGCAAGTACCTGCAAATTTTTTGGTGTAACCATCGTAGGAGTGTTTGTGAGCAAGTTATACAGCCCCTCACACATCTCACGAACTAGCTAGCTCAGCTATGACACGTACGCTTACCCGTAGGCCTCCATATCACTTCAAGTGGCATCTCAAAAAAAAAACTTCAAAAACAAAGTTCAACAGTGTGAAATGGCATGATCAGGGCGGCCAAACGGAGAATTGAGATCACCAAAAGCTAGAAAATAACTCGTGAATAACTGTCTGAACTGCTTCTTGGGTTGGCAACGTCTTACTAAGCTTCGAAGAAAAATGGCCCGATTATGCTTACAGCGAAAATCCTTATCAAACAAGGACACGTTGTGAACGTAGTCGTTTTTCAGAACGATCGATCGCGGATTTTCTGAAACTCATGTGTGATAAATTTGCCAACTAACGAAGGCATCGGGATGAAAGTACGCCTCATCGCTGAAGAAAATTTGGCTGGATCTGTAGCTATGAAACCTTTATTATCTTTAAAGTACTACTCTGCAATGAAAAGGCTTCCGTTTACCCTGTTCCAATTTGAATAACCTTGAACTGCCAGCTCCTACGCCATTTTTATGGATGGCAACACTTTACCGCATAAACCCCCAAAGTGCAAATCTTACTTGCATTTTTGGATACACTGGACATTTTCTTAATATATCTCGAAATCTATCACCTGTCTGTTAGATTGTACACCGCAAGAGTGCATCAAGCCGACGGACACACAAAACCACTAACATACATGGATATGAAAATAAATCGATTTAAAAAGTTATTCTGAATTGTTCGGTATAATATAAGACGAAGATGGGCTGGGCTTATCGTAAGACAATCTTAATTTGCCTCGCACTATAGGAGATTTTAGGCATAAAAATAAATGAAATGAAATGAAAACATCAAATGCATATGGAATTACTCACACACACACATATATATACACATTATTTTCTGAGGTTTACGAAAACTCATATTTTTGCTTACACTTAACGCGTGCCCTTTGAAAGGTTAGATACGAAAAGCATACAGATTAGCAAGACCTCATAGGTTAATTAATTCAAAATTAAATGATGACTCAAATTGCATACACGTAAAAAGACTGCTCTCTCACTCAAACTATTCCGAATTATTTAAGGCTAAGATTGAAAAACAACAACAAGGTCATAGGAAAAACAAAAAAGTAACAACTAACAGACACAAGGATATCTATACACACAACCTAGAGACAATTCTTATGTACAGAAGGTGATATACTAAACCTGTAAAAGGCAAAATTCTGAAAGTAACAAAAATTATTTACAAAAAAAAAAAGAAATGAAAAAATACAATATTTATTGTTACGGCGGTTATATCAAAATATTTAAAAAAAAAATAATACTGAAAATGAAAATGTGAGAACACCACAAGAAAAGGCATGTAATAAATACGTTTATGTTTAACAACTAAGAAATTTAACGGAGAAGCGAATTTTATATACCCATCATGTGAGAGAAACATATATCTTATTAAAAAAGTACCGGGAATTGTAAAAATACACCGTTACGTTTACATTTAATTATCGTCGTTTGTGTTATCATCTCTTTTAAAACACGACATATAAAGGGCGTGGTGAAAGAAAAATTCGAATTTAACTTTTAAAGCCAAAAATTTCCATCCATATTCATCTACCGCACGTAAATCTACTTCACGTTTGCAAGAATTTTGATCAACGACTTCTGCAAAGAAAAAATGATAAAGAAATGGGGAATACCACGGTACATAATGCTTGATTTCGATGGTTTCCACTTAATATTATGGATTTATTCACCGTACACTGACGCTCATAAAATTCTTCTTCTTTCAAATTCTTTACTTTTGTTGTTTATTTGACGAAAGCTGCTGTCGAAGCCCAGCACTGACTGAAAGTGCCTTTTCTTGGCCACTTGTTGCAAGAATTTTCCAGGACACATTGTTGCAGCTCGAAGCGGAAGATCTGCTACAGCCAGTATACCCACCAGGCATGGCGCCTTCTGATTACTACTTGTTCAGATCGGTACACCAAAGTTTGGCAGGCACGCAGGGCCGCAAAATTGAAGAAATGAGAAAATGGGTCGCGGCGCGATAACACATGAGTGTCGTGCCACAAAGTGCACAAGTTTTAGCCAAAGGAAAAGTTGAGCGAACCAGCACTTAGATGCTGCAAAGTGTGAGAAATTCTTTTACCGGATTTCATACGGGAAAGTACGTAAATTCTGTTTGATGTCTAAGACAATACCTTCCCGGGATATGTTGAAATCATAACCGACATGTTAAGGTCAAGGCTAAGTGAAGGTTTTCAAACACTTCCTGTCCCAGTTTTCGATCTTTTTTATTTACCATTTAAGCTTACTATGAATGAAAAAACATGCCAACATGTGTTATGAATAAGCACGGAATTGTCAAATATTGTAAATATTGGAAATTGATTTACATTAAGGAGCTTTTGATCAAGAATATGAAAAACGGTTTCACTATGATTTTCGTATAAAAACTATTTGAAAATTTCTAGCGCTTTCTGTGACGACTGCGTTTTCAACGAGTGCTACTCATACCTTCAGTAGAACACATCTTCAACATATAGTTTTTGCCACATTTTCATCGAATTCGCAATTCCTCATTTTGACAGGGAATAGATATTTGAAAATAGATAACTCGGCGCCCTCAAGTGTTAAACCAACTATTAAAAGTGATTTGTAGCTTGTACACGTAGATGTACTGAAAGAGACGACTCACAACCATTTTATAATGAAGGCGAAAATCTTTTCGTAAATAATTAGTTTTTTAATGCATTCGAGATATTCGGAAATCGGTGATTTATGTTAACAGCTGTGGTGGGCGACTTGACTTATTACTACGCTTCAAAAGATGATTTTTGTAACTGAAATTACCCGAATAAAAATTTCACGGTAATTGATCCTTCATAGGGAAGAGAAGTGTTGAAAATTAACCCATAACAGTAATTTGACATTATTAATCCCTTGCCACAACCAACCCCTTGGGCACAACCAACCATTCTAACGAATCGTAAGACTTCATTTGCAAAGAGGACTAATTTTTATTATACAACGGTATGTATGTTCCACGGTAGTATGTTCCTATAAAAACTGGGTATAGCGTTTGTGTTGATTAAGAATTGTGTTGGACAATGCGATGTAGAGTATTGAATAGTCGGCCTAGCCTGACTAAAATATTTTCAATCGTTTTTCAAATTGTATTTTTATCATCGTTAGAAACGGAAAACAAAAACAACAATAATTGTCTTCCTCTTCTCTCTCTCCTCTTTAAAGCCCTATTTGTATGTATAAAAATACAATCCTTGGGTATATTTTTAAAATAATATCCTTGTGATTGTTCTATATATCGCTATTCTTTGCGCATTTGCAATTACATAGTAAAAGATTTTTCTTTTTTTTTTTTTACAAAATTTGCATAAATGTTCATGCAACAATGCCGACAATAAGCAGCAGCTAATGTATTTACACACAAGTGACGCGACTGTTTTTGTACGATATTAAATATGCAAACTACGTGCATTTATACGCCAAGGCAATGTCCTTTTCGCTTCAATTGTGGCCAATGTAAAAAATTTCTACTTCTGTGATTTGATAATATGCACATATGTACACATGTGCATGTACAATCGAATATATGTATAATTCCAACGATTCCAATCCTTTTGCATTTGATTTAATATTGTGACCGTTTTAAAGTTCAATTAAATGAATATTTTGTTTTTATTTTCCATTCATAGACGTCATAGTCAAGAGTTTATGTTTTCATGCCCACTTTAAATATAGTAGTCATTTGTTACGCATCGGAGACATGAAAAGCTATATATATGTTTATATAAAGCTATATGTATATATATATGCATATATGCATCATATATATATGACGCATAAAACATAAAATAACGAATACATTCTTTATAAGTCTGAGACATTAAAGAAATTTGAACATTTTTGTCCGCTTGAGTAGGTTACAATATCATTAGAAGAACGAACAAGTCTCCAGTTGTTCCTTTTCAATTCAGTTAAAAACTGAATTGGTTCTTGCTAGTAGTTCGTCAATCAAAGGTACGTGCGATCATCACGTTCAAGATAAAAAGAAAAGTATCAGGAAAAATACCCAAAATTTCTTTGAAGAAGAAATTCTTTCTTCTTCGAATGGTTATAACGCTTTGTCAAAGCAAAATCTTTTCGCCAAAAACGTATTGGGAAATGATCAACAATTCTGGTTAGCACGAAGGTTTCCAAAAATATTAAAAAATTTTGTTTGTTTATATAAGTATCTTCTGTTATTTACTTGTTCGCGAAAAATTACTTTCCTTGTCACAAAAGTATCGGGAAGGTGTATTCAAAAATTCGTCTACGTTAGTTTTTCGAAAGACAGACTATGACTTTACCTTCTTAGGTGAAGAGACTTAAGCAGCTAATAAAAAGCGAAACAATTTTCCGCGATTCTCTTTCATATTTCAGTTGACTTCTTATTCGAATTTTACGGTTCAGATAAAAAGGAAAACAATTTTTTCAAGCAAATATGGGCGCGATTCTCTTTAACATTTCACTTGACTTTTTATTCGAATTTTACGGTTCAGATAAAAACCAACGCAAAGCAATTTTTGCAACCAAATATAGTCGGGCTTCTCTTTCATATTTGACTTGACTTGATAGCAAATTTTTCCAAGCAAATATAGTCGCCCTTGTCTTTCATATTTCATTTGACTTCTTATTCGAATATTATGGTTTAAAAAGCGAAGCAATTTTTCCTAGCAAATGCGGCCGCGCTTCTCTTTACACTTCACTTAAATCCTCATTTGAATCTTACGGTTAAGATATTAGACGCAATTGGCAACTTCTTTACATTTATAAAATTTTGGAAATCATTGTCGTCAACTAAAATTGACTTCCCCAGTGCCGTCGTATACTTTGAGGTTCAGTTACTTACAACACATGCTTGCGCATACTCGCTTTTTTACGTTCACAATGCTGCTGTGCAAGCATTGGGAAACTCTTCTTCAATTTGTATATTGTCTATTTGTATTTGTATTTGTAGACAAGACAGACCCAAAATCTATTGGTTCGATATAAAATGTTACAACATATCCAGAACTAAGTAGGAAGCATATTTGACTTTATTTCTCTAGTTCAACGTATCTCCAACATTTCCATGCCCTTTTTATGGAACGATTTGTCAAGACACTCAATATTCTATTCACCTTTTTCCACCCAGTAACATTCTTTCGCCAGATATCGAAAATTCAATTCACGCAATTTTACCATTGTAGCCATCAACTTAATCCACGGTGCGGTATCTATGCGGAAGACAACCTTCTCATGACGAGGTAATAAATACACTGTGTTTTAACGGTAATATTTTCTAGGATTTCTCTGATGTGTCTTAGTGTGTGCGGACTGTGTTCAGCATTATCGATGACCGCACTAGCTCGTTGATCTTTTAAAATCATTTAACTGCTACTGACAAATTTGGCCTTTTGAATGCATAAGAGTTATCATAACACTTTCCAAGTCAATTCTGAGTTTGAAAGAAGTGTTTTCTCATCAAAAAGCAAGACATGAAACTTGGATCTTAGACTGTGTTGAAAATACCACAACCCAGTTTCACTAAAATCACTGCAATTCATAAACAAGTGACCGAACGAATGATTACGTGAAATTTTGACGTACGTCCTTTTAACATTGGCACTTTCTAAAAAGAATAGGAATTCTTATTAGAGGAAGATCTCTACGGATTATTTCCTGGCAGTATTGGGAAACGGTAAAGGAAAGATCCATTCATTCATTGGGCAGCATTTCATAGCCCAATGGAAAAATCAAAGTAATATTTAATTATTACACTTTTGGTTATAGCACCCAGGTGCGATCCTAGATTTGGGAAAAGTGCAACATTCATCTTGGATGCAATTTTAAGTTCTTAATTTAGGAAAAGGTAAAAAGTTGACAGTTTCCTCGAAGTTAAATTAATTCGAAATGGATGCTAACAGAAAGGGAAAGAAAAGACTTTCTTCCTTTAGATGGAATTTCCGCTCTGCTATTTACTCCAGCGGGTGTAGGTAAGTATCTTCCCCAAGGATCTTTTCTGGATTCAATTTTTCATTCAATTTTTTTCACTAAGCTCCCAAAATATAGTAATTGTCGCATTGTATTATAGGCCAACCCTCATCGCGTAAACTTCGTTGTGAATAGTAAACAAGTTGTGTAGTTGATCCAATTGCCGTAAACAAATGGAGAATGTGTTTAAAGGTAAAAAAAAAAACGCGCGCCATCCCCTTTACTCGGATACGAAATCCTTGCTTTGTTCCTTTATTTGGTTTGACAGACAATAAGAAGGTCATGGAATTCCCTTTTTCCGATCCGGTTAAGTAGTTGGAAATTTTACTGGATGAAAAGGTAATCTTCCGCAAGCACATTCAACATATCAAAAACAAAGGCACAAAACAATACCATCAAAATTCTACATCCATCTAATAAACAGAAATTCTATACTTGAGTACTGCGTTATTTACAATAAAAATAAAAATAAAATTTTCATATTTAATTATTGCTTAATATATATCTGACAACATTCTTATAAATCACCATTATAGCCCTGTTTTAGGAGCCATTCTGTGCTATTCAATTTTAATGCAAGGCTTTTATTTGTAGATTTTCATTCCCTATGCACATTGCATTAAATCCAATATTCTTTCATTTGTTTGTCTGTTTGTGTGAAGACATTGAATGAAGCGAACATGTAAGATTTGTTAATAATTAATTCAATCTTTCTGCAATAAAACTAAAATAATTCTAAAATTCTAAATTCGAGATTTGTTTTAACAAAGTATGCATTAGCAGTCATTAAAAGGGCGCCGGGTTTTTTTTAACTTATACTGAATGCCGTTTCAATATTTAAAACTTAGTAAAAAGTTTGCTTGCATAACTATAAACCCAATTAGAGTTTAACAAAAAGTTTCTTTGGGTTTAACATAATCCCAAGCGGAACCTTGCAAAAAGTTTCGCGAGCCTATATATATATATTCATATAATATAATTCCAATTGGAACTTAGCAAAACGTGGGCACAATACAATCCCAATTGGAGCCTAGCAAGAACTTTGCGTCGGCACAATACAAAATGTTGGCTGGAACGTTGCAAAAAGTTTCCTTGTCGCCAATATAGTCCCAATGGAACTTAACAAAACGTTTCTCTGGCCTCAATACAATCCCAATTGGCGCCTAGCAAAATGTTTGCGTCGGCACAATACAAAAGATTGCTTGAGCCTAATATAATCCCAATTGGAACGTAGAAAAAAGTTTCCTTGTCGCCAATATGGTCCCAATTGGAACTTGGCAAGACGTTGCTGTGGTCCCCATATAATCCGATTTGGTGCGTAGCAAGAAGATTTCTTGGGCCTAATGCAAATCCCGATCGGAGGATAGCGAATTTTCCTCGGGCCTCGTATAATTCCAATTGGAATTCAGAAAAAGTTTTCTTGGGCTGAATATAATCCCTTTTGGAGCCTAACAAAGAGTTTGCTTGGGCCCAATATAATTCCAATTGGTGCTTAGCACCAATTGGGCCTTATACTAATCCCAATTGCCTGCTATGCTCATTATTAAGAAAAAATAAAATAAAATTTTTTGTATATTTTCGTTCAGCAGTGACTTACTAAAATTCCCTTTTAAAGCTATAGAATTTTTTTAACAACAAAACCTGAGTAAGTGGCGATGAAATAATTTTCCGAAATTTTCAAATATCTATTTATCTATTACATATAAATGCAAATTCTGCTTTCATTTTTAACAATAAACATTAGTTTTGGAAAAACTGTCCATAAATTATTTCAACATTGAGTAAGTAAATTATTGCAAAAACAATACAAAATAAAAACAAAAAAAATGTAATGAAATATAAACAGAAAAGTTTATAAAAATTGCTCTGCGTTTAGTTGAATATACAAGTAGTATGTATATCTATCTGATCATAAGCTATAAATGCATATAAATCCCCGACAGTTAATCAGTCTTTTTTTTTTTTTTACTACCTATTGTTCTCTATCCTCAGAGACTTCGATAATAGAATCAATTACAAAGTTGAATATCTTGGTAGTAATTATTGCTAAAGCGTCGTGTATCCAATAAGCATGAGAGAGAAATGAAGAAATGAAGATAACGAAGGCACGACGTTTTGCTTTCAATTAAATAAAATGTATATATATATATATATATATATCTATGCATACATATATCTATATATATAGACATATACAGACATATATAAATATATATATATACATATATATATATGTAGATATTCGTATAATTCGTGTAATTTGTGTTTATAGATACACAATCATCTTAATATAAACTAAATAAAATATTCAAAACATATGAAAGAAATTTATCATCAAAATAATAACAACATAATTAACTTTCTTTCCCCTTCATCCCTTTAAATTTTCTCCGAAAATTAATTCATTATCTCATTGAAAACATTTGTTATTTTTCATAAAGAATTTATTAGAAAAAATATTTAAACGAAATAGAAATATAGAAATTTTTGTAGCGATATTGTTATTCAACTGGGTGGGAAAGAGCGAGAGTGACATGATATAACTTCTCTTTTCTTTAAATGTATTGGAAAATTTCGAAATTAAACCCAATAAAAAAAATTATTAAATATTCGAATGATTTTCAAAATTCAACTTAATTCATATCCTATTTCAGTTACGTGAAAGCTTAACGTGGTTTAAATGTGTCTCTTAAGATCGCATTAATTGGATTTGCTTTCCACGGATGATGGTTCGACAATTTGGCTATTGAGCAATACACTTTGAGAGGTAAAAATAGCATTAAACGTTCGAAACATAAGAGGAACAAACGTGACAAAACCTTTTCTTTGAGAAATACATTGCACTTAACTTAAGGGATAGCTTTCGAACACTCTCAACCCTACAACATTTCAACATACGTTGTACGCTAAGTTATCGTCCTCCAACTTAAACGATAGCTTACGAACACTCGCACAACCCTAGAACATTCCAATAAAGAGCTACAAACTGTATAGGCATGGACATCCTTCTTTGCGGTACCATACTATTATCTGGAAAGTCGTGTATGTATATAAAATTGGGTTAGAATCGCAAAAATTAAATCGAGTGGACATTAAGCTAAGAACTTTTCGCAAGTACTTGTCGAGATTGTCATCATCTCAGCAACCTGTTGCCAATTTTCAAACTGATTATTACCGATACTTTTTTGACTGAATGTATTAAATATGCTTTTAAAACATTTGAATACAATTTATATACATATGTATGTTCAACGTCCACTGCTATATTATCTGTTATCTAGAGAACAATTCTTATCATCGCATTATCAGAGTTTAGAATAAATATAATAAAATAAATTATAATAACAATGATATACAAATAATTATCATACTAAACGTGCAAAATATTAAATAAACAAAGAAACAACAACAATTATAAGGAACTTGAAAACCCATAAGAAATTTATTTAAGCATTGTATACAATCTGTAAAATAGTTCCACCTTATGGAACACATTAGAAGCGAAAGAAATAAAGTGGAGGTCTACCTGTTCTTCCCTGCTTGTATTTCGTTTAGATCTTAGAAGAGTTTTATGTAACACATTAGTAAACCGATCTTCCGTATTCTACAATGTTTAAAAAGGCTTAAACTCTAGAAGTTTACTTTATTTTTATATGTGAGAAAGGTTTCACATAATCTATTAGTAACTAAGGTAGAAGCCTTAATCTCTCGTGAGGGAAAGACATTAAAAATTGTTTATATAACACAGATAGATCAACTCTACCCGGCTTGTGTTTCGTTGAGATCTTAAAAGTGTTTTATGTAACACATTAGTAGCGCTGTATACTACAATGTTCAGTAATGCTTAGACCCTAGAAGTTTCCTTTACTTAGATGTGAGGGATGTTTTATATCATATATTAGCAGCTAAGGCTATCTTAATCTTAATCTTTCGTAAGGTAACGACATTAAAAATTGTTTATATAACACAGATAGACAAACTTCACCCTGCTTGTCTCTCGTTAAGATCATAGAAGTATTTTATGTAACACATTAGAAGCCCGGTCTTTCGTATTCTACAACTTTTAGCAATATATAGACGCTAGAAGTTTTCTTTACTTAGATGTGGGAGGGGTTTTACATAACAATATATTAGTAGATAGAAACTTTCATCTCTCGTAAGGTGAAGATATTAAAAGCTGCTTATTTAACATCTTTAGGTGGACGGTTATGATATTTTCCTTTTCTCCTAAGCAGGCTTTGTATGGTAAGAGGCTCGAAAGCATTATATAGTTAAGGCTGCTTAAGTCAAGGCTTCTTGCTTTAATATAATCCAGTGCATTGAATGACTTTCGCTCTCTGTATCCATGAAAAAAGTATATAAAGGAAATTAGTCACCTAGTACCTCAAAAAACATTACTAACAGAGTCGGTTGAAAGCATTTTCATCGAAATGAAAAAAAAAAATCAAGGGAAATAATAAGCATTTCAAGTACTAGATATTTTTATGGAGAGAATATAAATCCTCGGTTGACCGCCGCAAACCATAAGTGCAAATGAACCCATTGTAACCAAAATTATGCAAATAGTAAGCAATAGCTTGGACATCGATCAGAATGTCGCCCAGTTGATTAACCGGCCCACAGAAATGTTCAACACAAAAATGGTTGTGATCGACCCGTTCAAAACAATTTCGATTAATTGAACACTTTTGCGAACGATATTGATTGGCGAGATTTTTTTTACACGCATACAATCAAAGCTTCCTTTCAAGTAGAGAGGCATAAGAGCTCCTGCAATCGAGGTAATTGTCGCTAAGGAAATCGGTAATGTAAGAGTGTAGATCGGTAATTAAAGACTAAATTTATATTAATATGAGATAAGACGGAAGCATTTTAGTGGCTTATTAATGCTGTTGTTCCTTTCGCCTAATTTTGAATCTTAGTGGAAGAAGATCTAAAAGAATTCTTTTGGAAGAGCTGAAAGCAATTCAAAATTTCTCCAGATCATTACCAAGAGTTCGAAATCTCTTATTTTTCCTTGGGTTATGCGCAGGTCCATAAAATTTCATTAAACTTTCACAAAACGCGAAAATAAAGGCGCGAAAATGCGAATACTCCAAAAATGAGGCACTCACCAACCGCATCTGATCTGATCTGATTAGGCCTTTAAAAAAAAAAAAAAAAAAAGGAGACCACAGCAAAAAAATTCTTACTCACTTTGCATCAATCGGATAGAAATTTTGTTCTCTTGCGAGACGTTTTCTTTATTATTTTATTTTATTAAAATTTTCGTTTCATTCTCCAATTTTTCGCATTCGTCCCTTAGCGTAGCAATTTCATCGATATTTTTCGCTCTTAAACGTTCCAATTGCGTATTTATGCCAATAGTACGCTCACGTAAGTTATTCACTGAAAACTTACGTAAACGTTGCGGTTTAAAGACATCTTCTTTGATTTCTTTTACGGACGAATAAAAGTCTTTAACGGATTTTTGCAATGCTTGATGATAGGCGAGAAAAGCATTATTCAGATCAGATTTTAAGACATTGATTTCATTAATAAGACCGACTATGTCCGCATTACCACAACCTGTGTACGTATTACTAACATTATCCGCATTATCGACATTATCGTCCATGAAATTCTCTGGCAACAAATTAATTTGATTGCATTCCAAATATTTTTGTTGCGCTTTAAGACGAGTTAACTCGCAAAGGAGTTTCGTATAATTTCTGCATTTCGGTATTACACCGACACTGCTGGCGGCATGGGAAGCAATTGTAACATTGCTGCTGTTACCACTTTTAACTGTTAAGTTCGAATGGGTCGGGGTTGCTTTATCGCCATCAACTTTCTTTTCAATCAATTTCATTCTTAATCACTCTGGAGAGGCTGGCGTTGCAGGTTTTCTCTTTCTCTTTCTTATTTTATTTTTTTATTTTTTTTTTCTTGCTGCAAATAACTTTTTTTTCTTCTTACAAGTCCTTAAACCAAAGCATTTGTCGTTTTATTGAAACTAAATGTTTTTTGTATCGAGTAGACTGTTGTTGTGAAAATTATGCAGTGAGAAGGTGTGACAAGTTTGCGTTGTTTGATTTTGATTTTTATGTTGCTTGTTTTTTGTTTTCATTCTCAGAGTTTTATGTCAAATGGGGTTTCTTCGGTTGTTGTTTAGAATTGAATAACAGTTTTTTTTTTGTTTTGTTTTTCTTTAAAGAGTGAAAAAAAAAAAAATAAAACGACATTAAATAAGATACCACAACAGCACCCACTTATGGCAAGGAAAGGAAGATAAAGTCCGGGTGTTTATTGTAACTTGGTTTCCTTTTTCGCTTATATAACTGGGGTTGATAAACATTTTCCCTGGTTACTCTGTTTAATCGATGTTCTGGTAGCTAACCTAAGGATTTTTTTTTTCATTTTTTTTTTTTTGTTTTCCAATCTACAATCCGTTCACATTTAATCAGAAAAGAACTGGTTATAACAGAATTAATCAGTGGATCCCTAACTTTTTCATTGAAATATATATGTAAATATCCATCCAATTTTCTGATGCTCTTTCATGTTCTACTGATGCTTTTCCTCTCTTCGTCAATTTCCATTCATTCGCACTTTTTATTAAAAATAAATCTGTGAAATTTTGAAAATTAAAAAGAAGAAGAACCAAAACTGAACTGAGGCCGATTTGAAAGAATTTTTCAAGGATGAATAGATTTACAAACACCTTAGGAAAATTGACATACCCGCAATTGCTAGAACTACACATCACTATTATTATATGCACATTATCGACAAGAATAATAACAACACTATTATCTATGACAACAGAAATATTATATTATGTCAATACATTGCTCTCACTTTCTCTTTCTCACGCTTCTTCTTATCAGTAAACGCAATTATTAACTTTTGGACTCCTCTTCAAACGAATAGAACTAAGAAATTTGTGTACCTGCTATTACGAGAATTTAGTAATGCTTCATATCTGTTTTGTAACGTACAAGAAAGGCGCGCGTAGTGCCAATTCGACTTAGTTGAACACGGAGAAAAACTTCTGAACCTGAAGCAATAGGCCACAAGCGCTAAGGTTTCAGATTGGATGATTGACTTGAGGACTGACGAGATTCACAAAAATTTGTCATGAGCCTTACAGTACTCAAGAAAGACTATAGCTAGTACAGTATTCGGTTGCATAATACTCTCTCTTCCTTCTCCGTATAGAACACTTTTTTGTATTATTAAAGCGACAGTGCAAATTGTATCTCGCTGAACTTGAAATCACTCTTAGAAACGTGAAACGTGAACAGGTCGAATAAGCGATAAGTTTCAAAACAGAGTTCAGCGAGGATATTCACTGCTATTCTTACTTGTTTCTATTTCAATCATAAGAAAGTGTAACTCAGTCTACGCCTTTACCGAGTAAGCCGATAAGTCATTATGGCTACGATTACAAACCAATCGCGCCGATCTTCGACTTTGCGTGCTCGGTGTAACTCTTTCTGTCGCCATTTCTTTCGAACTAGTATCTTGTTGCATAGGAAACATTCGCTGAGGGAGTGATCAAAACACAACTTTCTCAACTTTCACCCGTGATAAAAAAATTAATGCTCTACAATAACATACAATTCGCTAAAACGAGGTATAGGCCAAGCGAATAATTATTATAGACAGGGAATCGGAAAATTCCCGGCAATCTTAAGTCTGTTTTAGTAACACCTCCGCCGTTCCGACGGACTCAGCACTAGAGATCCCTATTGACTGCAACATGTGAAAAGACTAAGTAGAGTAATTTTTAGCTCGACAGCGCTCGATCTATGACACAACTCATCCAGACAATGTTAGCAGGACTGACTTGTAATATGCTATTTTCTACTGTGTCCAAATTCTGGCGTGAATTGATGAAAAATGTTGTCGACTCCAGAGCTAATACATTTATCAGCGCTCAAGTGACGCCTGTCGTGGACACACTCGTGTCACCCGTCAACCCTTTGCAGTAAACTATCGAGTTACACTAGTGTGAAATCTGAGAGCTCCTACCCAAATTACACAAATGGCCAGACAGACAGACGAAATTATCGATTCAGAATTTCATATGAAGTTTATGGAGCCTCTGAAGTTCGCAGTAAATTGTCGAGTAACCCCAGTGCAAAATGTGAGAGCTCCTGCCCTAACTACACAGACGGCCAGACAGACAGACGAAATTATCGATTCAATATTTTATATGAACTTCATTGAGCCTCTGAAGTTCGCAGTAAATTGTCGAGCAACCCCAATGCAAAAGACGGGAGCTTCTGCCCTAATTACATAGACGGCCAGACAGACAGACAGGCGAAATTGTCTAGATCGATTCAGAATTTCATATGAACTTCATGGAGCCTTTTAATTTTTTTTCTTGTTCTTCAGTGTTCAGTGTCATGAACATAACCTCATCCTTATAAAGAGATTGAAAGCGAAATTCTGATTTAAGATTTTATACGCATAGAGATATTAATAATAAAATATTTATTATCTAAGAGAGATGCATGTTTATGAATACAATTAATGAACATACCTTACTTTACATAGATGTATAGGTATATATATATATATATATATATAGACTTACCTTTGACTTTGTAACAATATTTGAGGCCAATTTAACGACGGCAAAGTTGCCTTTACCGATTGTTTTCTCCAAATCATAAAAACCGACTCTTAAAAGTTTATCCACTGATATTTTACTTGTCGAGGGTACTTTATAATTTTGTACAGACGTTGTTGAGGCCATTTTTACAAAACGCCTACTCGCACTTCTTTCTTTAGCATTCACTCACGCTCACTCACTCACTTTTAATCTTTGTTGTTTTCTGTTTTTGGAAAACTTGCATTAAAATCAAAAATGTGAAAACAACTTGAAAAAAGAATACAAATCAAAATAAAAATCAAAAGTACAACGCTGTAGATTTGCTGCTTACTTAAATGTTAGAAAGTGTAATTAATTAGGTGTGTAAGTAAGTAACAACGACAACAAAGTATTAGTTGACAACTGGAACTTTTTTTTCTCTTTTTTGTTTTTTGTTCGTTTGTTTGTTGTAATGTGCAGAAGCCGTATCGTAAATAAGTATATGTAACGTGTATACGCTTAATGCAAATTTTTACTGCGTTAGGCTGATGTGATAAATGCTGGACCACGTAAGCAACAGCACTGAATAAGCTTTCGTATAAATAACGAGTATAAACATATACTCGTTTAATTTACATCTTTTGTAAATGTGTTTAATACGTTTTGTTTTGTTTTGTTTTGTCTCGCGCGTACGTACCGTCCGTCGCTACATCTTTTTATCTACACTATCGCTTGAATTACACGTTTCTTTTGATCACTTGATGTTACGGTTTACTATTGTTATTTTTATAGACATGCATCTTTCATACGCACAGACAAACACAAAAAACACCAATTCATAACCGACCGACCGATAATAATAAAGTAAAATTAAGAGAAAAAAAATAGAAAAAAAAAAATAAGAAAAGAAGGCTTTTATCTACTTAAAGCGAATCTTGGATACCCATCGTTTAGGGTAAATTGTAAAAAAATTTTATTGTTATTTTATATGTAAATAGCTAAGGGGTATCTATGATTCTCGTAAACGTTTTCTCTTATCTCATTCCTGTGTGTAAGTGTGTGCGTGTGTGTGTGTGTGTGTGTATCACAAATGGATCCCAAGACCTTAGTAAACGTTGCAGACTTTGTATTTCCATTAAGAACGTAAGTAAGTATCAACTTCTAACTGCCTCTCTCGCTTCTTATAGCACACGGACAGATAGACAATTGGATAGCCATTTATAAATGCAAAGTAGGAAATTCTGACCACTGAGACTATCTATAGATTTCGATTAATATCTCTAAAGTGTTACCAACGAAATGAAAAATTTAATATACTTTCTCATTCCATAGTCATGCAAAAAGAAACAACAACAACAATAATAATAATAATAACAATAATAATAGCAATGGCAACTTCCCTTTAGCCTTATGGTTGGCTTTTTATTATGTGCTGGTGTCAAAGTGTCTCAGAGAATTTCATCACATGAATTGTCATTTCTTAATATATCTATCTTGGAATCTTCTCCTTCGGTTTACACGCTTTGCCCGGTATTCCATAATCATTTCCTTCTCTTTCTCGCTTTATTCCGGTCAATCTGATAACTGACAATAATTTTCAAATTATGCTGTCGTCTAAGCTTAAATTCATTAATAAAATGGAATTTGTTGTTACGAGCTATACAAGAGAAGGTTTATTCATTTCATTATTCCTTTTGTACCTCGCAATATCGGACATCGTTGATTTGGACAAAATATGAAATGGAAATGTAATCTTCGCTATCTTACAAGTATGATAATGAAAGATTGTCAAAAAAACTAACATAAGTTCCTTTTTATGTGTAACTTATATACTTTCGATTAAACAGTGGAGTGAGACATTCCAAGTTAGTTTAACTGCGCGTTCAGTTGTATATCTGTTTAATCTGAGTTGCGGTAGTGCTGCACACTTTTCAACTTTTTTTACGAATTACATGAAATTATGGTATAAATGCACAAACAAAAACAGTAGACGCTGCGATAGATAGAGGGACAATCAAAAAGTTTTCTATGTATGACCTAATAACTTTCGAAAAGAAAAAAAGACTTCCTTTTGATAGTTTGAGCATATGGCAAATAAAGACGACCCGTCTTGCGAGCCCATACCATATATGAAGTTATGAACTCATGGAAGGAAACTAGAACAAGGCAATGGAAAATTAAAAAATATTTGTATGAAAAAACAATGTTTCCATTAGAAATTATATAATTATTTTTTTTGTACCCACTACTGTAAGATGGGGGGTATACTCATTGTTTTTTTTTTTTTTTCATAACGTTTGTATAACACCCAAAAAGGTGACCCTATAGACTGTACATTTCTTGATCAGTGTGAAATTCTGTCTGTCCCTCTGTCTGGGGTATTGTTGACACCATCCTGGTCGTAAAAATAAAAATATCGATCTCAAATTTGGTATAAACATTGGAAATTTTTACGCGCAGGTCGGCATTAAAAATGGATCAAATTGGTTAGAGTAGAAGCCCGCAGTGGACCGTAAACTGAACGCAATGAAGTTTTTTTTAACAAAAATTTGTGGGGTTCTGCTTCGTTATTCAAAAATAATAAAAGGCAGAAGGCTGAAATTTTCCACATTTAGTTTACGAAACCCTCTACTCCTTATATGCAAAAATGCAACCAATCGACCATGTCCACACAAAGTTACAAGTGATTAAATTATCTTTTTTCAGTTTTTTGGGGTTCAATGTTTATTTATCATAACACAAATAAGATGGAATGTTTAAAACTATTTTGGACACGAAGATATGTTAGCTGCTAAAAATGGGGTAATTTTAAAATGATTACGCCAGGGACCGCGACTACGTTTTTCTTAATAATACCAGTGATATGGGTATCAAATAAAATAATTTGAAGAGTAGAATGCGAAAAGCATAGCGGTGGGTATGCGGGATTCGGCCACCGCCGAATATAAGTTTCTTACTTGTTTATTACTAAATTTTCTTTATATTACTTTTACTTATTGCTTATTAAGACGCTGCATGTTTTGCGAAAGTGAAGCCAAGTTAGAAATACTAATTCGGCGTGAACGCCGAGTTGTTTTTGCCGACATCGTTACGCAAATTTTATATAGAATATCACAAAAAGTCCCCTACCAGTGATTCGCTCCAAACGGAATAAAACTTTTTCTTACTTTTTTGTTTTCTTTTTTTTTTGCATATTAAACGACATTAAATACTGTTTAACTTTTACTTGCAATTTGTATTTAATCAAGAAAATGTCCGGCATTTTCCTGAAATATCGGTGATGTACGAGGTAACATGTTGTTGTGTATACGATTGAGACGTTAAATGACTTTGCCGGATTTTTTAATACATAATCTTCCGGTTATTTGCTGCTGCTGTTGTTGTTGTTGTCGTCGTTGAATTATGAATTTATTAAAAATCAACTTTATTTGTTACGTTTATAGTTCAATACCCTGCTGCTGTGTTAGTCATAAAATAACCAAATATTTGTTACCGTAACTGTAAAAATATTTCGTCAACTAACTTGACATTGCCAACCTGTTTTTATTTAGTCTGTAGCAGCGGCATTCAATAATTGAATAAGTACGTCAGAGATTGTAGAGATATTGATTGAATTAATAATCGCAAAATTTTTTTGAGAATTTTTTGCTGAATGGAATATTACAACTCTGCTCTAATAATGCAAAAGTGCAACTCTGCACAAAGATGCGTTTGTAAATCACAATGCAAAGTTACTAGAAAAACATAGATTGATTGATCCGTTCCGAGGGCAACAATTTTTATTAGCAAAAGCTCGCCAGGAAGTCCAGGTTCGCATCATTTGTTTGTTGTTTCAGATCGAAACTTTGTTGCATGATGAGTAAAAGATATAAGGGATAATTTACTAGATAACCTGTTAAATGTCAATTGAATGGAAATCCAATACAGATCATTGCAGACCCGAAAACCAGTTTCCACGGATTAACTTATCAATCTATTACCACCGAAATTGGGGCTAACATTTTATGTGGCGAAAGTCATAATATGACCCTCTTTGGCCTAATATTGCTGAAAAGCGTTGAATCTGCATTGGTGTGACTTTTTTTTTATCATACAATACAAAACAAAGAATAGATGTTTTGGAGATTCCTCTTAAAGAAAGAGTTCCATGTCCAAGTCAAGCTAAAAATCTGAAACGGGAGTTTAACTTTGAGTTTTCCTTCTACTTTATTATATTTTTTTATTTATTCCGTATAAGAGTATGCAGAGAGCTGGTACTTGGTTGTAGTTAACAGAAGAGAATAGGCGGATGAAGAACGCTAGCGCTCATATCGAGAAAAGGTTAAATTGCTTTTCGATTTAAGTCTGTTTTAAATTGTTTACCTTCTTTCACCCGAGAGCATGTAAGGCAGGAAAACATGGGTCGATAGTACATGGCAGATAGCATACTCCAAGTTAGTAATGTACCAAAAATAAAATATAATGTTCCAATATCTTTATGATTTGTAGAAAATAATCATCGTCGCGATTAAATGGCTGAAGTTTAGGCAATAAATTGTAAATGTATTTATAAGGGATACCTTTCTAATCAGGCTTTATAGTCAAAAATGAGATTAGACTGCAATTCTAAAGGAGTATATATTACTAAAGCTTACAAGATTATTCTTGTATATATAGCTTTGAAGGCTATTAGTTTTTTTTAAGTAATGCTACAGTCAACAAACAAGGTATACGACAATGGATATAATTAGCGATTAAAGAAATAATTTTGTTTATCTCACTTGAAGCAGATCTAGTATACTTTGGGGAAAAAGGGTACAAAAGTATGAAATTTCTTAAACCTAATTTCTTAGGAATAGTTAACATAATGTAGGTACCGTAATTCCTTTGGCTTCAAGTCTAGATGCCATTGACAAAGCTATTAAGTCCAGCAAAGAGTTTTTAATTATTTGGGAAAATTTATTAAAACAAAACATTTTCCTTAATTTTTTTTTTTTTTTTCAACAATTACTTTATATATGAATGCAAAATTTTACAGTTAAAAAAAAAAAAAACAAACTGTTTCCTCTTCTTGTAACAAAACATCTTATAAAAGTCAAACACTTTGCAATCTAAACGGAACTAGTTTTTTTTCTCTAGATTTTTATTGCTTTCGTTATAACGAATACGTTTTACGGTCATTTAACGCTATGTTCAGCGGTAGTCGCCATGCACGCGTTTATCAACTGCACTCTTGAATATGCGTACGAGTGCATAATAATAACACTTTACACACACACACACACACACACACACACGTACACACCGACACATGCACACACATTGTAGCCAAACCCACAGTCAATGCAAAGAAGCATAATAAATATTGGAGGTAAACCACTTTTTTTTGTTGCTTCAACTTATGAAAAAGCCATACATAGTGACGTTTATGCAGCTTTAAAAAGACGTCAAGCAAGTGTTTCAGCAAAAGTAAAAAAAAAAAAAAAGGAAAAATAAAGTAACACAACGACT
>CCAG010003201.1:0-29404 GCA_001077435.1 Glossina morsitans morsitans
CGTTTGATATAAATCAGCCTAACAATGTCTGCTACAAATGAACAGGTCTATCGGCTGATTACTAGTAGGTAGGAAAGCTCTAGGGTTCAAAGAAAATATCGCGTCTACAACTGAGGTAAATGCCATAATAAATAGGTTAAAAGTGTCAGCCTATGCCGGAAAGTCTATTTAGATTTTTTGTAAGCTTCGCCTGAAGTAAACAGCAGATTGTTGATGAAAATATATGGCAATTCTTTTCTTTTCCCATAGGTCGAAATCTAGGCGAGAAGGTCTATGAATAGTGATTATATTTATTTTCTATGAAATTATCTAGAGATTACATTTATGAGGATTTAGTTAGTTGCACACCAAATATGTAAATAAAAAATGGGAAGTTGTCTATAAAAGACCCTAGTTGTCGTGTAGAGAAATTGTCTACATCTCTTAATTTTTTTTTTCTGGTTTAGGCATTTGACATCAATAAGCAGTTACAATAGTCAAATAAAACGCATTCGTCGACAACGTGTTGTTCTAACCAGAGCTACACAAACCGTAGGATTGGTTTTAGGTCGATTCGCAATAACGTTCTGTGCATTCCTCGAGTTACGTGAATGTTTGGCCAAATCCAGACTTAACTTCTGTTATAATTCCCTGCCTAGGGAGTTGTGACAATTTAGATTCTCTTATCTGACTTACAAACGTAGGCTTCTAACCTTCGCCGCTAACCACGAGATCAGTTGGTTACTTAGTATTGGAATGAAGGTGTAGTTGTGGTGTGTGTTATTTACTTTCATATTAGTTCTATTCTAATTACCTTCTTGGTTCCTGTTTTTTTTTTATTCATTTATTTATTTTTTTTTTTTTATTGTTTTTACCTTCAATTTTCCTTTCTTTCCCTTTAGATTGTTTAAGAAAATTTTGTATTATTTTACCTTATTATTGCACCTGTAGTAGACATTGTAATCTACTATAATAGACCTTGAGAGCTTCGCTCTTCGCCACATATGCATCAATAAATAATTGCAAAAAAAAAAATTTTTTTTAAAAATTGAATCTATTTTCAGAATCTCAGAGATAACAATTCCGGGGTAGATCCAAGTGTACCATACGCGTCTACATCGACCGTAATATCGAACCGCTTTGGTAATAAGACGATTTTCTGCGTTTGTTGAGTTAAAGAACTATGAACTGTTATTAGCTGATAAAATTTGGTGAAACAGTTAAGACCATACTGCCGTAAAAGCAATAGTTAATAGATTTTCACCCTTCGCTGTTCTAAAAAAGGGCAGAATATTAAAAAAAAGCTATGCAGGACAATTTTGCCGCATGGCATCCGTCCATTTGTCCGTATGGGAAAATCGGTCTACGTTACATTAGAAGCGTTCAACTGCCCCAGGCGACTTACTCACCAAACTTAAGCCCTTTCTATTACCGCCCATTTGCCACGCACTTGTTGAGTAGCTTTTGAATTCTTATAAAAACGACTCGATGACTGACACGTCCTAAACTAGCTAGAGTTTTTTTTGGTACAGCAAAAGTCATATTGTCAGGCAAATAGAGAAACTGTAAAGTCGAGGAAAATTAAACCTTACTTTTTTTCGCAAAAGTTCAACAACCTTTTGTTTTTTTTAGTTATTCTTGTTGTTATTGTTTCTATTATTACTATATGCTTATTATTATTCCTCGTTTGGTGTAATAATAAGAATTCTAATTGCAATTCTTGCAATGCGCTTTTGACGCTTAAAAACTCAAATTTTATATTATGAGGAGCACTCTATAGCGGTAAATATAAGTTCAGTCAAATTTAAAAAAATTTTTTTTTTAAAAAATACAAAATTGAGCTCAAGCAGTATAAAATAGGTTCACTTCAATTCCGTAGATCAAATTCGAAAATGATTTACTTAGAGCAACTAACTGCCTGGTAACGTTTCGAAAAATTACATCATTGATTTAGTTTTGCTTTCGCACACTCCTGAATTTTAACTAATATTCCCGTTGGAATTATTCTGACGTAGGTGAAATATGGAGATATTTAAAGAGTAAACTAAAAAGTTTGTGATTATAAGCAACAATGCTCGTCGTCATCCGAATTTGTTCTACTCGCTTTCCAAGAACCGAGTTTATCGTGCTGGAAAGCCAGAAAAATTACTTATCATCGATATATGATCTGAACAAGATGCGATAATATATTGCATAACTAGTAGAAAATTGGATTTTCTAACTAGAAAAGTTTCAATCAATTTCTCAAAGAATCTCAAGGAAATTTCTCGCGCTCGTAATTGCTATTATTTCGATACATCTAGCGATAAGTTATCGAAATTTTACATATACTAGCGCCAGGAACTCAACATATTCCCATTTTCGTTTGAAGATTTCCCGTTTTCAAATTGATAGATGAAAGCTTATTAGAAATATTGAAAGAGTATTAGAACAATTGTAGCGTTATCGGAAAAGTTGTTCACATAATCTCACTGATAAGTGTTCCTAGTAAAAATTTACCAAATGAATGATGAAAGGAATCTATCTTTAAATCATGGATACATATTTTTGCTTTTCTCTTGCTATTATCTTTCGAACGCGAAATGCTTTTACAAAAAAAGAAGAATGAAGAGGAGGATAAAATAAAATACAAGTACGCGTACGATAAAACGAAACAAAAAATCTTAGACAAAAGAATGAAAACACAAAACAAAACAAACGGAAAAATTTTTCATATAACTAAAATGAAGATAAGAAAAATTGCAGCTGTTGTCGGTGCATCGCTACTTACTCATTTCCATAGTATCATTTCCATAGTATATAGCATAATTGCGGACGAACACTAGCACGCTTTAAGAGCAATTAAAGAGACTATGGCAACAAACAATAATTAAAACTTGTAAACAATGACAAAAAAAAAAAAAAACAACATAATAACGTGTTGCTTTTATCCGAACTATTATGTTGGGAAGTGCGTCCAGTTCAATAACACATTTGCAAATACAGGTAAAATATGCTTTATTTTCTTTGACAATTTTTTTAATTAAGTGTCGCATCATCATGAATCTATAGATTTTTCCATTATTGTTATTATTATATAAATTGATAATGTGGTGGCTGGCGTATGAAAGTTTTGCAAACGGTCTCTAAGGTACTTGTAGCGATAATCGTATCCCATCTAGTAACAAAGCAAACCACTGAACCGAATAAATGCAATTACATCGCGCCTCATGCATTCAAATATTAAAATATGAGCTAGTTTTCCGTATGCGTTACGCATGCAGTTGCATGTACAGACACAGTTACAGTTAGTATCACTGCCACAACACAAACAATTAGGAAATCTTTTATTTTCCTGCATGCATACGTGTTTACATTGACAAGCAGAGGAGTGATGTTTATGTAAACAAAACCAAATCATCCATCAGTTAGCCATTCAAGCGCCACATGATTTCAAAATGATGCTATGGTATTAAATATTGCCAATTATTATTGCAATTACTTATAAACATTCTGACATATAAACATACATAGCAATTAAAGTTGACTTTTGTTCGAAGAAACCAATCACTTTTCAAACAACTGTTCATTCTATTAATTTTGCATTTTATCAATATTTATGTAAAGGATATCGAATCTTGCGAACAGTTCTTCAAACTGTACAATTTTGCGGCAGTAACACACTGCAAAGCACAGCACATGCTCAAATTGCATCACAGCAACGATGCGCGATTCAAATGCATCCATTCCCCTCAGCCCTCTCTTCAGTCGTTCATATTCAGTCGTCTTTATTCATATTACTTATGTAAAATGCACAGTTAAGAGCTGAACAACACAGATGTATATTTTATTTGTTTCTGTTTTACATAAACACGAAGATAAAGTGATGAATAAAGTCCATGATACGGTCTACTGAAAGTACGACATCTAGGCGAAACCCTTTACATCACATATTAACTAAAATATTTCAATACGTCCCTCCGTCTCCACCAAAAGCAATGTAGGAAGTGATCTTCCACTTGGACGGGAAACATCTTTCAATTGCAGCGTATTCTCTAGGCTTGTTTTCTTTTGATCAGCACTGGTTCGGATCAATCGAGCCATATGTAGGTTCTGTAAATTTGAAGATGTGCGAAAATGGGTCGATGGCTATTTCACCTCGAAACTAAGAAGTTTGTAACGCGGGAGCATTCGCATTAGGACACAAAAGATGAAAGATTGTGATAATGAACATTACGTTCGTTAAGCTTTGTAAACTTTATAACAAACTCTTTCTAATTAAATTTGATTTTTATCAAAAAAAAAAAACGTGGAATTTATTTATACAGCCAACACTTTCGTACAGAGATGATGATAACAATAATTCGAATTAAATGCATTGAGTTAGTCCCCAATATCCATTACCCTTCATGTACCTTTTTGAATATATTTATGAAAAAATATAACTTTTTCAAGCAAATAAAATGATCTTAAGAAAAATTAAATAAAAGTTTACCTTCCGTTAACATAATATTTTAGTTCTAAAGTCTGGTTGCTCGAAAGCTGCGAAGACTCCTTAAGTGAGTTGTGCGCACTTCGTAGAATATCATTTTCATATTTATATGAATAAAAGCTTAACATTTTCGCAAAGAAAATAACGGATCTTTAGATATAATCTTTCTAAGAAAACTCACTTAGCTAAAAACTTTATTGTCATAATTCTTCTTGTTGTATCAACTTGTTAAGAAACTTTAGTAGCTAAGTAGGAGATATGTTCTTAAGCTGTACATATTACTACGAAGAAAATGACACATGAATGAGTTTTATTTCGTCATCATATGAAAAGTACATAAGAAAAAAAAGGACCATTAATGGAAACAAAAAGCCATCGTAGTCCTATTTAGATAACCAACTTTCTTGGGCCCCACATTTTTATGGTTGGCGAAATTTGTAGAAATTTTCCTGGAAACAAAAAAACTTCTTATTTTATAATAAATTTACAGATAAACAAATTTTTCTATGAGTAAAGACAACTTTGTTAGATAATTATTTCCAAAAAGCGTGGTGACTGCGTTGTTATAAGAACCATATTTTTCATCACCTTCGTTTTATACGATTCCTTCCATTTGAAGTGCAAGGTGTGATGAAGTGCATTTGCATATTTGTACCTTACAATACGAAATTCAAAATGCTCAAAGTGTCCCTAGAATACATCCTAAAGCTTTATATTTCTTTTAATTTATTTACCTACACTTGAGTTCTCAGTTTCTGTTTATTGCATAACGCATGAAGATAAGACTAAAAGGAAAATAAAAACAAACTACTATGAAATAGCAAATAGTGCCTAACATTTTGCTGGTTGAACGTCTTCACACGGTCTCGTGTGCTTTATTTATTGTATTGTACTGCAATTATCTCTTATTTTGCTCTTAAAATGTCTAAGTGTTCATATAACATTTCGTGTTGTTTCAACACCACATGTCGTAGCATTGTTGTCAATTTTTATTTTGCTTTTTTTTTTTTTTCTTCTTACATACATGCTTTATGTGCACACAAAAAAAATGTTGTAATTTTGTTAACCACAACGTGAGTACCCTATACGCTTGCTTAGTGAAAACACTTTGCTTTCCTCTTGCTTCGCAAGGTGTAAAATCAATTCGACAATCGATAAGGAATGAAAATGAACAACAAATACTAAACGAAACGCATTCCTTTCCAATCTATAGCAACAATCTAATAAGCGAACTGAATAAGGCACTGAACTAATCCACCAAATATTTAACGGGAAAAGTATGTTTTTCAAAAGAAAATTTAAGCAAATCCACTCCTTTCTTTAAAGATGAACACCTGGTCCATGCTTTGCACGCAAATCACGTACAAGACTCCTGTGTTTTTTATGAAAAAATAACATTGTATACATGTGGTAGGTAGAAGAATATATGGCCGCAGGAAATTTTATATATCTGTCGTTATAAAGGGGAAGCAGTGCGTTCGCGTTATGTTTTTTCAGCATTGTTTGCATTCAACTTCAGGTTATGCATACGACATGATGTACATTTTTCTCAACGCAACAGAAAACGAGAAAATGTTTATTTTTATATCCACAGTTTGTATTTATTACTACTAACCAAGGCTGTCAAGCTTACAGCTAAGTGCGGGTACGAGGTGTACGTGAAAGCCTTAAGTTTTTCTTAAGCTAATAAACTATTTAAATGTATCACAAAAAAAAAAAAGAAAAGGAATTGACCAGACATTATTGCCATCTGCTTAATGTTATTGTAAATAAAAAGAAAAATAAAAAACAAAAACAAAGTAGAAACAAAAACTACAAAAATATTTACAAATTACATAATGCATTCATTTATGTTTTTCCTATAAACAACATTTATCTATCGTTACAACTTTCACAATTGTTAAGTAAAAAAAATAAGGAAATACGTAGAAGGAAGTATTGTATATATATACACTTAAGCAGAATTTGCTCACTACTTGTGTACTGGAAAATATACGAAACAATCAATCGTTACAGTAAACCAGCGGATAAGAGTCAATAGAAAAACACTTCTTCATCTAATGGTGAAATATAACCAACAAAAAAAGAAGAGAGAAAAAATAGCGAACAATTTCATGGATTTATCGTCTCGATTCGATACTGTAAACAATAGCAACAGTAGAGAAACATGCTCTAATATATGTTATAGTTAGATAAGGCTGATTATTAAACACCCTACACAGCTTTTCCTAAAACAATTTTTTTCATAAGTTCGCTATAAAATATGAAAATTTGTATCTTATTGCCATGTAAAGGCTTAGCTTTAATGAAAACCCTTCTATTATAAAGTCTTTAAAAAATGGACCTATGTACATAGGTGGCTTATCAATTTATATTTCACAACATTATTATATGTATTCTCAACACGAGTTAACAAAAATTCGATGTCGTGATCATAAAGTAGGTCTATTTAGCAATGAGTTCAAAAAAGAGTCTCATCCCCTCCGAGTTTCCGAAAATGTAAAACTTTCCCAAAACAACAAGTTTATACTTTGGGAAACGCCTATCAGTAGTGTTTGTCGTAAAGCCGAAGCTTACGCACGCATTGGCAGACATTCAGAAAATGATTTTGAATTAAATGAAAAGATTAATCTGTCTCAAGTCATTCGGAACATTGCGTACACCTGAACAAACCTAATATACTTTTCTTCATTTGAGGGTTACAACGACAAAACTATATTTGTATTACGGTATATCTATGACTTGATTATGAATAGGTGTCTGGCTGCATAAAAGATAATTTCATACCTTATCTGTAAAGTAACGCTAAGAACTAGGGAATTATTCAGCAGTCAACAGACAGATTTGGGTCAGAAGGATATGGAACTGAAAATATCACACTTCTCCATTATATATATCCATTATTAGGAATAAAGACATATGTATAAATACATAATATATATATTTATATCGCTCACTATCTTTAAATAATTATAGACGTACGTGCAATTACACGACTCACCTTCCGGATTCCTTATTTGAAATTGGTTTAAGCCTCTCTGTCCTTGTGATGTGGGTCAATGTATGTGAATGTGGCTAATAGTTAGGTCACATAGGAATTTGGTAAACAGTGTTGGATCGGACAATGTTTACGACAACTAATTTCGGACTACGCATGTTTAGTTTTTGCACTACTCCCCAAGAAAGGCAAGCCTTTATATGACAACAAAACTTTATCTTGTGTTTTAGGATGAAAACCGTGAAGAATAAACTTACATATGGGCGACGCCGATCTACTGTTTTGATTCTCTTTTGCATAAGATTTTTCCTAAAGTTTATCTTTTTATGGTTATAATGTTTCAAAATTCAACTAACCCTCAATTCTAGACCAAGTAGCAAGCAAAGTGAATTAGGGGATTCACGGTCAGCGGTCAACCTAACGTAGCAATAATTTTTTAACTTTTGTTGTAAAATATCATACAATTAATTAAAATTCACTCACACGAGAGCGGAATAATATGTGCAAATGACATATGTCGAGCTCTTGCTGTTATACACGTATCCGTATCCGTAAGGCCAATAATACACAAATATAAACACACACACGCACATACACATAGTACTCACATAACTTGACATAATAAATCGCTCTGATTAAAAAGTTGTACATTTGCGGACTTTCAATGTCATTTCTAAATAATTAAAAAAATTTGAAAAATTGTTATGATGAATAAAATATAGCAACTTTTAGGTGTAATATTTTAACGTTACCTTCATATTAGTTAAGCTATACAATTTAATAAAAACAATGAAAATGGAAACGGTCTCGAAACCTTCAACAACTGCGCGTATATTTATTTTTCTCCTTGTCAAGCATTAAGTGTCCATTGAATACGTCAACTTCAGACAAATACACTTGTGTTATATATATATATATATATATATAAAGGATAATATATGTGAATGTTATGTGATCGTACTTTTGTTTATACATAAAAAAGCACGGATATGTTGTTTGTTTTCTCTCATATGCATGCACACCTGCAAACATTCATATTTTTAACACAACACAACACAACACAATTATGCATATTTTCGGGGTCACTGAACAATTGTAAATGCATATAAACGTTGCAAAATGTTATATGCGAATAATATTTTGATAATCAATGGGATAATTATAAATACATTTTGGTTTTTGTTCGTTTATTTGATAATAGTTTATGTCTGTTTTAAACGTATGATTGCATTCGTTGGCTGTTAGTTGGTTTATATGTTTACAAAGTCTGTCTTTACATTTTAATTATTAATCGTAAACTAATTAGAACTTGACAACATGAACTAATAGCAGCAGCAAACACAACCGCGATACAACAAACTCGATTATAGAAAAAAATAAAAAGTAATTTTTACATATATATATATATATATATATACATGTTATATATATATATATATATATATACATGTATGTTATATTTAGAATCACATGCAATTTATAGATTTTTGTTTCGCAATATTTTTGAAATTAATTTGTATGCAAACTATGATAACCAACCAGAAAAATTATTGAAATTAAGAATTCCAAACAATTGCATGCTAAATTTCAATTCGAATTGATTTATGGAAACATGTCCTAAACATACATAAGTCCAATGATCTGTGGATTAGTTTCTTAATCGCGCTTTATCGAGCTTTTTGCTTTGATTTTCAATAAATCCTTATATAATGAGGTCTTTATTGACTTAAATGAACGAAAATTACTGTTTATTTAAATTCACAAACTATTTTTGGATAATTAAAACCCTACCTGCTTACGAGAAATTAAAGGTGTTTAGTAACTTAGCGGTCATTGCACCAGCATTATAGTAAATATATTTTAAATTTGTTTATAACATCAAACCTGCTAGGGTTTTGTGTAGATGTAAAATATATTTGTAATACATATTCTCATCATTGCAAGAAGGTTGCATTCGACAAGGCAGACAAAACCGAAGTAATGCGGTGAACAAATGAAAGATTTTCTTTACAAAGTTTATATTAACCTCATAAATTTTCATTATAACATAGTAAACATTACACATCTTATTATCATCTAAAGTCTTCTATTTGTAAGAAAGAGAAGATTCAAAACGTAGTCTCACTCCATTCAAATTTTACACATTCATTTAATATGCCAAAATATTATTTTATAGGGATTTTTATCAAAACAGGGAACGGTCACAAAAGTTATCTAATCCGATCGATTTTCAAAAGACTTGTTTTTGGGCAAGAATTTCTTGAAAATATCTCAAAAACATCGTTTTATAGGATCGGTATGAAAGTGCATGGACATGTATAAACCGAATAGACGGAGAGTCATATAATGAGCCAAGTCTTTGTAGATTTATGCAAACAAGCTCAGTGAACACCTAATAAACATTAATCGTGTAGTATATAAAATGGAAGTATGCAACTAAACTAATATTCCATTGACCCCTTAAACAGATCAATAGGTGAGAGACACATTCACATTGCTTGCAACATGTGGTTATATCTTGTCATATTTGTTGCAAATACAATCTTGTGGTAAGTGAGATTGTTAATCTAATTCGTGGAGTAATGAATCATGTTTAGAGCAGAAAAAAATCCTGAACTCTTGGTTGGTTTGCAAGTGCTGAATAACTTCAGAGAAGCAACTTGAACTCTTGATCAGTTTGTAGTGAGCGGTTAGCGAGCAGTGATTGATTAACTTCAGAAAAGCAATATTTAATCAAGAAATTAACAAAAAAAAAAGGAAAATTGCTTTTGAAAATTATCGTTAAATACAATCATAAAATTAATTTGCAAAGAGATAGAATAGATTAATAAAGAAAAACAAAGTATAAAAATGTGCTAAAGTTTTTTTTTTATTGCATGAGAGGAAAGCAGGTTACAAAGTCATCAGGTCCAAGTTCGGAGTCTCCCATGGGAAATCATGCGCCGAAGGAGACCATAGGTAGGGTAAGCTAGAGAACGGCTTTAGGCTTATTATCTGCACATTAGGTAAATAAATTTCGTCTGTCCACTTATTCCTATAAGGATAAAACGTTTTTAGAGTCTCCGTGGGATAAAAATGTAAAAGCCTTCATATCTTCCATACTGGCTAACTCACCCATCTCTATAACCTCCGATCGTCTGCAAGTGGCACTTAAATGCGGTCCTCAATGTAATGTAGTCCGTAGTTCTATATTCAGAGAGTATTATAACAGGCTCATACGTTACCTTACGTTAGCAGTTAATAGATTATTAAACAGTTTTAAGGATTTTGGGATTTGTCCGAAGAAGACATTAATTAACTGAGTTATAATATCAGATCTGAGTTGTGATATCACATTTGTATCAATAGTTGAGGAGAACTTTCGTATCGTTACCTTTCGAAGGCACGCGATATTAATTACACGTTTTTCCATATCCAGTAGGCACAATCGGCATTGAGCTACCCATAAGTACAACTGTTTTATATTCTTTCCAAGCATGACGTTAAAGGGTAATTACAATAGTGACTTAAAAGATTACAAAGGCTGAACGTTAAATGCAAAATGCGTCGTAATCAAACTTAATGGAAGTTCGTTTTTTGGTATTTTACATACATAACGAAATTTAAATTCATCAGTAAAGCGAAGCCAATGAACAATAAAAATTTAACGACCTTCAAGGGAAAGCTATTCTCAATATAAAAAAACCAGTGATACAAAGTCGATAGGATATAAACAAGAAAACACTTACTTGAAGTCAAATGCTGAAAAGTTATTCGAGCTTCACGTACTAAAACGTTTAAGGTATAAAACATAAAGTGAGGGAAACTACTGCATAGCATAAAAAAACATAATTTCGATATTTCCGTTGGAGAAAAATAACAATGCAGTGATATTGTTCGAGAAAGTTATTAAGCATATGTTTAAGTAATAAAAAAACAAATTATTATAATGAAAAATATTAACAAACAGCAACATCGGAGCCATTGTCACGTGCCATCTTCAATTTAAGGCACTACAAGAAAACAATCACTTCATTTACATGTCTATAGGGAGAGAAGCATAGGCATTTTAAAACCGCTGATTTTTATGTGACAAAGGTGCACTTGCATGAGAAATTTCCGTTCTTAGGCCGAGCAACCTTTCGTTAACAAATGATTTTTAAATTATTTTTAAATATTTACTTCCTTTTAAAATGTCGAAGCGAAGACAATGAAAGTTGTTGGAGCTGTGCCGCATGTCGTCGTGCTTGGGAGAAAGCGGGTTTGAGATTTCAAGTATGCGAACAGAGTTATCCGTTCTCAATTTACGTGTGACCGTAGATGCATACCTTGAGCGATTTGGCCCATTTTCAATACTAACCTGCAAGAACTTTTATTTACAATAAATATTACATACAGACGAATAGATTTATGAATGGACGGACGGACGGACATGATCATATCAATTCCGAATTTAATGCTGATCAATTACGTATATATACTTTATGTGGTCTCTGAGGCTTCGTTCCGGACGTGAATATACTCCTCATCCTTCGGTGAAGGGTATCAAAAAGAGACACCATTAGAACCGAGTTTATTGATTGCATTAGATTACAATCTGGTTCGTTTTCAGGAAAATGACGTCCAGGAATGCTGTTAACACCGATTGGTACGAACGCGTTGATTATCAAAAGTGGATTAATTAAAATATGCAAAAATTAATTTTGTTTTTTGAGTTATGTTGAATTTTTCAGCACGACTCCCATCATGTTGTAAAACCAATAGGAGTGAATTGAAAATTGCTGTTACATTCGCTGACCCTCCTCGTTCTGATTGACACCTTCCCTATTGTCTATCTAAGCAGCATTTCCATTTTTATCACGACATGGAAAATCTGGATCATTTGGTGAATAGCCTTAAAGACTAGATATCTTTTCGGCACGATGTCCGCACTTTGCCAGAGAAGTGAGAAGAATATGTAGTTGACGGCGGACAATATTTTGAATCAAATATATTTTGTCATTTCCCTAAAGCGCTTGATTTTTTCATAACAAAGCGACAAGGACTTATTTGCACACCTACTAATCACCTCGAAATCAAAGCAAAAAACAAAACAAACTAAGAAAAGCTTTAAAACGGTTACGTTGCTGATATATTTTTAATATGAACATGAATGTATATGCAATTTATTGAGGTCTACTTACAGTAATAAAATGTAATTGATTAAAATGCTTGGAAGGAATGTATATTCCAACATTTTTAAACTTATAACCTTAAGAGTCTAATAAAAAAAAAAAATTTGGACTTTTCTTGCGACTCTAAACAACTTAATATCTCGCACCTTTACTATGCACAAACAATAAGTAACTGTTGCCTTTTTAGCCTAAGCACAAGTTAAATGTTTCACAAAAAGCGATATAACTTTACAGGTTAAAGGATATATTTATTAAAAAAAAAAAAATATTGGTAATGAAATATTATTGTTTCGGTTTATTGGTTAAGATCAAGTCAGCAAATTCAACCACAAGTTGACTTTGAAATCGAATGCTTTTGCCTTAGTATTAAATAATGCTAAAGGGATTGTTTTCAACTATAAAATGACACTTAATATATATGAGTGTAATTTCCCATTCATTTAATCCATTTCTTACGGCAATGCTAAGTAAAATAATTTGAAATGAAAGAAGAAAAAATTGTATCGGGAAGTGAAAGGATAAAGGTGTGTTAGCATTTTTTCTTATTCTTTCTCAATACAATTCGTATCATTATCAACTAAATCCTTTTCCTTAAGTGTCAGTTTTTCTTTTCTTTTTAATAAATGCAATTGAAATTTATCATAATTAGGTTGTCAGCAAAGATAAAAAGTTAATTCGATGCAATAAATCATGCCACAATTTCTTCGAACACAGACACACAACACACACACACACACATCTATTTCTTTTTCTTACCTCTTAAACATTTTCCGGTAACATATATTAAAATTTGAAAAAAAAAAGCAAAAAGAAAACTATTCGATCGAGAATTTTCGAAGATATAGAAAGAGAAGGAAAAGTAAAAGGGCACACAACAACAATAACAATAAGAAAGAAAAAAGTAAGAAAATGATGCGATTATATCGTTCGTTTGGTTGACTCAAATATGAATTTATCATCATGTTTTGAACGCCTGAATGCGCACTCGGTTAGAGTTGCTTAATACAAAATTTCGTACTTTTGGCATCCAAGTATGCACACACACATACATATAATGTCCTTTTTTCGTAAGCAAAGAAATAATGAAAAATAATAAAAATTTTTATATCGTGTAATCGTAAGCTTGTGATAAAGAAAAAAAAAGAAAAAGAACAAGAAAAACGGTAATGCAAGCTATAGTTAGTGTAGATAACGTTCGGTGTCCTTAAACAGCTCTTCTATGCTGCTACTACTACTATTCAACTACCATGATTTTCGCAATAGAAAAAAATCGACTATTGTGAACACTTTCTAACATATATTATTAGAAATTTATAAAGTATTTGCGCTTGGGTGTGTCCTTTCTTTTTTTTCTTCTATTTTTTTTTTCTCTTCCTTTTTTTTTTTTTTTTTTTTTTTGTGGGTTAATATCTAGTTTTCTGTTTGTATTGTTATTCAATCGTTGGTAAACATTTTATATGCGCCATTAAAGTTTTCACGGAAACATAAATTTCGATAATAAACTTTTCCATAACTATGAACAGGAAAATAAAAGTCACAGTGAAAACTTAAAATTGCTTACCACGTGGCATCTGTTTGTTTATGCATAGGTGGAATATCTCTTTGCCTTCTTATACAGTATGCTCTACATTCATACATACATATATGTATATATATGTATATATATATATATATATATCTGTGTATGTATGGTACATATTTCAACATGTATTTAAGGGCGTACACATTATAAAAGTAACCCAACGGATGTGATTTATTGTCATGACAAGAATAACTAACATCAACTAAATCCACTTGATGCCTTGTTTTCCTGTAACGAGGTCAAGTTACGTAGTTTCAAGTATTTCCCTTTCAATTGCTTCACCATTCATGGCGACTGATTGATTGTTGTATACTTTCATTGTTACGCGGCATTTTGCCGTTCGACATGAATTAACTGGACAGCATATTATCACGCGAGAAAGGATTCCTTTCTTATAAGTATTTGTAAATTTTATTTGCTTAACTAATTAAATTTTATAGATAAGCTAATTAAATTTTTGCAAATAAAGTCAAAATAACAAGCAACGCGTTGAAGAGTTTGCACGAAGTAATTATCATCTAAACATGGCGAATAGGCTACAAGAAGTAAAATATGTTTTCCAACAGTTTACGAGTTTAAGTTGATGTAGTCTTTTGTCCCGCCGACCATCTCTCTATCATACACCACTTGCTGCAAAAATGCTAAAGGTCGCAAAAAAACCAGTTAGAATATGTTATTAATTTACTCCTACAGATTACGTTTGAAAATAATTATGATTTGCCCACAAGCGCGCGTGTCCATCATATAAAATGCAACAAATATTGATTTAAAAAATGAGTAAAAACACAATATCCAGACATGCCACCATCATTAGATACCATACACCACTTTGCTTAATACAGTTATTCATAGAAGAATTTTTCGAAATAAGGCCTTAGGTTGGAAGTAGTCGCAAAAGTAATCCAATCCGAATCATTTTTAATAGCGTTGATGTTTGGGCCAAAACATATTAAGATTCATATATCTCATAAACTGCGATCTGTAGCTTTAACAGAAAGACACATATGGACAGATGGACAGATGGACAGACAAGCTTAGATCAGTTCAAAAAATGATGGTGAATCGCTCTGACCGTCGGGCGGCCATTTTACATGACGGGGACATCCCTTGAGTGATTGGTCCTATTTAAAAAAATAAATAAATAAATAAATTATACTGATCTGCTTAACTGCCAACTTTATAGCTTTTACTACTCAATGATTAGACATGTTTTTTATTTGTAACGGACTATTTCAAATCAAAACAACATCTTATAAGTTGTACTGCCACCAAAATATAATGCGACTTGTTCGTTTAAGTCGAAAGGGCAGAACCGAAGGAATAATATTGGCAGCACAAGTACTTTCAGGAAACATCCCCTTTTTTTTGGAAATGTTGGAAAACCGAGGAAGGCTCAAACGCAAAAACCTCCAAGCAATTAAGGTTATTTCTGATTCCAGTAGTTATCAAATGCTAATCACACATCACTCAAGGTTGACTGAAATCAGTAGCGATTAGGTAAGAAGCTTTCAGGAAATAAAAATTCTCATATTTGAAATTGTGCAAGTCCGCATATGTGTTTGCTTAACTTCGTTCTCTCTGGATGATAGCCTTTTCCTTTTTGTGTCTTCAAATCGGAAAGAAGCAAAATGCATTAAAAATTCTTCTCTTCTATGTTGGAAGCGCATATGATGTTTCAAACTTTCAGTTAATCATTCTTATGCTTAAGATGTAACCAAACTTGATGAATTTCAATAATAATTAGTATTTGTTGTTGTTGTTGTTGTTGGTGACACATATTTCATCCGTTCCCGTAACTCACTTGGTGAGCTAAAACTTTTCAAAGTTATACATATTTGATCAACTTTTTGCGTAGTTTTATGAAAATGTTTTCATACACAGTCTGCTAATGTCTCTTACTAAGTAAAAGTCTATAAAAGACTTTTTTTCCAAGAAGAAGAAAAAGTTGTTTAGATATAAGAGACTATCAGTCTTTCTATCCATACATGTAGATGGTATACGCTTTTTTCCGCTTTTGGACGCAACAGCTCCAGAAAGAATTTGGAGCAATCTATTAAAAAGCAATAATGTTGATTGGTTTCAGCTTCGAATGTTGCAACCAGCAACCATTGCATCATTATTATATATAGTGTGTGAGTTTTTCGTTTATTTATTTATTCGTTTATATATTTATTTATTTATATGAAATTCAGTTATGAATTCCAAATGATTTAACAATAAACACATACTCTCAACAATAAACTTTAATATTAAAAATTTAAACTAAATTTGAATGGAAAGGTTTTTGTTATTATATTGTTACGTCAATTTCATATTTAATAAACTGCAAAAGAATTTCGAATAAAATTTTTTTTAAATATTCGGAAAATAATAAAAGCAAAAAAGATTTTGAATATTTATCAGTTGGCGTATTATTATAGCCTGCAGCACTTGTGTTACAAGAGTATATTAAGTTTATGCGTATGTGTGCAAAACCTAGAAGGACGTGAGATATACGCAACTTTTTGGTATACCGATCAGACCAGAATCACTTTGTCAATCAATTTAAGCTTGTCTGCCCCTTTGTCCATCTGTCCGTCTGTCTCATTGTATTCAAGCTATCAGTCGCTAGGTTTGAAATATTTTGATAAAATTTTGTATATTTATGTGCTTTGTCCTGAGGTTGAAAGTTATTGAAAATGTTTCCGATCAGGCAGGGTTATCGTACGCTTACCATATAACGAGCTTTCAAAAACGGAATAATAGCATAGGGTGGGCCACGGTTCACCATAGTGCTTTTAGTTGTATTTATATATAATTTGGTAACATTTCGTAGTTAATCGAGTTTAGTCCCATTAATTTTTTTTTTTTTGCAACATGGCTCAGAGATGCGATTTTAGGTTAGAAATTCCAATCGAGAAAAGACAAACTTGCCTTTCATTGGAAAGGCAAACCAATAATCCGAAGCATCAGACATTGAACATGCGATGAATCAAAATTATTTAAGCCGCACAGCGTAAAATACCTCCAATGAGTTAACTGGAGCTACTGTGACTTTGATTGGAAAAAAGCCAAATAATTAAGCAAAATAATCGAATAATGATAGATTTAAAGGCTACTTTATCACTAAGGACCCCACTAAGGAATTTGTCGCCAGGACAGGCTTGGAGGGGCGCTTTCGATATTTATTTCTTAAGCAACTGTTACTCCTTTTTCGATAAACTAGGACAGTTTTCGTTAAATGTTCTTGCAACCTTGTTTTAGGTAAAGGAACAACTTTGTAACCTTCTCCTTACAAATAGGTCCGAATGTCTTTGAAAATACGTACGAAAAAAAAGTCAAAGTCCATTGGTCATTAAAATGAAAAATAGATGACATTTATTTATTACGTCGAAGTCTCGAAAATGAACACAGACGCTTATCCCATACTGGCTCCTTCGACCTAAGCGGCAACACTTTAAGGGCTTGCAAAAAATGTAGTGAAATTGTTTCATGAAGTTCAGCACTGCGGAAGTACTTGCCCTCTTTTTCGAGATACTTCCATGTTAAAGATAGCACGCTCTCTAGTCGACCAGTTGTCGCAATAATTGATGACGTTTTTCAAATCATTGAGAAAGGCTGGAACATTTCATATTATAACATAACTGTAGAACTTAAGAATGGAGTTTCGGCGCATTAGCATTAGCCTGAGTACAACGGTAGCCCATGAATTACCAGTGTTAACATTGCTAGATTGTATTTCCTTCTGCTAAGACCCGGCGACTCGGCGAAAATTGGGACAGTTTGGCTGGAGAGTTCTTCGCATTTTCTTTACAGCTTACACCTATCATGTGTTGCTTACTAACGTTTGCTTCGCAGCGGGATTTCTCTTAAACGTGTTAACCTGATTTCAAAATAGGACTACGTAAATGACACGTTCTTAGCGACAGCTTTGCTAGCAAGTTTTGATACATTTGCCCTATGATTCCGATATTACCCCGTACTTTCACTCTCTGCAAAAATCTGTTAATAGTGTAAAGCTAACTCCAAAAGAGTGATATCGCAATCACTTTGTCAGTTTTTCGCCCAAAAATTCTCTACAATGAATGAAACAAGAGGGCTTTACCCGTAAAATGACAAAAGTTTATCGATTAAATTGATGCTTTTTGATTTTGGCGAAAAACACTATGAGCCTTTTCCTTAATTCATTATTAAAGCGTAGCGCGTTTAAAAGGAGCAAATGAATATCAAATTGCATAAATTATTAAGACAATATTTAAGTTATGTTTACGACGGGGAGCCACCGCAACGCATGACAAGGTTGCCTATTAATAAAATATTGCAACTAATGCCTTTAATATAATCATGTTTCCTTTGATTTACTTGCTTACGCTCTAAAACCAAACGTAAATTTAATCCAAAGTTTCATGGACATCAACCAAACTATTCATTTACTATGCTCATGGTAAAGTGAGCACTAAATTTTCAATTTTACAAAATACTTAGCTGTGGCTTTTTACTTAGATAATACTGCTTGGAAACTTTTCAATACAGTAGTTTTCGTTCAATTACATTCAATTACATCATTACCACGTATTGCGATAATTCACAAAAAGGGCTCGCTGTAATTGTCTCAAGTCAAAATATTTTCATTGATTTCATATTTTCATAGCCTCCTCTCGCCGTAATGAAGTATTTGACGTTCACATGTGCATGTGTGTGAGTGTACATATTTCTCTCTTTTTTTCGCGCTTGTGAGGTTATATGTGCTTTGATCAAAATATAATAATATTTTTTGATTCTCTCAAAAGTCAATTGGTTTTCGTATTTCGTGAATGCAGTTTTCAAATCAAAGAGCACAGATGCAATGCCTCCTTGACTATAGTCTTAAACTCGAGATACCTTCTCTTTTTGTTTTGTCCAAAATATAAATTGAAATCCAGCTAAAAGGTATACATAAAACCTTATAGCCAAGCAAGACCGACTAATAAATTACCCTACGCCACTCTTATTGCAATAGAATGCTAAAAATTGGACTTTGTTGCCATATAAAGGCACTTACTTTTCATAAGGAGCTTTACATGCCAGGAAACATGCATCAATGTGGACCAAATTCAGCACAGTTAGTGTGTATATGAAAGCAGTCCGGTGTCAAATCGTGACTTACCAGAAATTCGATTTTATTGTTATACATCGTTTGTATAGAATGGCGTGCAGATCTTGTTGACACTTAATATTTTCTTCTAGCTGGTTGTATCGTCACTAAATTTCGTTTTTAATACAAATTTTCAAAAAAAAAAGAAAAAACTCTCATAATTCTCTCCAGATCCATCTCGAAACTCTTTAAAGCGTTTATGTCATTCAAAGATTTGCGGTATCATTACAATTTTTAAAGCCTTCCCTTGATTTGATTTCAATTGAAATAAAAAATTTCATATAGTCCTCAATAACTCTACGTTTAAATCTCAAAATACTCTCCATTAGGGCATATATTACCCATTCGCTCCTAAAATCCAAGATAAAGATTAAAACTGCTCTGAAACATTCACCTATAAGGCACTGCCTTTACATAACACCAATCAATCATATATTAATAAACTAGGGAGGTAAATAGAATTCTAAGCACAATGTGAAGCGCTTGAGGTAAACTCATTCGTTAAGCTGTGATTGTCAAATTGAATTGGCGTAAGGAATAGCTTAACTTACCTTAAGGAGTTTTTTGGTTATTAATTTTTTCTACTCATATAAAGGATAAAAGTTTTTGAATTTCAATGAATTTAGGCAAAAACTACTGTACATCAACAATATATTATGTTACATTTAAGAGGTTGCATGCGCTCATTTGCGTGGCTTAACTTGGGGGAGACTTTTACAAAACTCAGTTATAATTATTGCATTTGAATTCTGTTTCAACTTCATATGAGCTTCTCAGGTCGTTTTCTAATTAGAAAGATAATTTTACTCAAGAGCAAAAAAAAAAAAAATAAAAAAAATATTAACAAATACGGAAACCATATTCGTCTTGAGATAATCCTTGAATATCCACAAAAGAGTTTTAACCATTTTTCTCCTAACTTCCATATAAAAATAGCGGACCCGAATTCCAAATAGATATTTGTTACAGATTGTGGAAGTAGACCATTGATAAAGTTGATAACTTCTTTTCTTTTTCGGAGATTCATTGCGACCTTTTTGCTATTGATAAGCACACAGCATTCCCCATCACTTACTTCTGTCTCTGGAAAATAGAACAGACGGAGTGATGATTTCTCGAAGAGCAAAAGGAACGAATCAACCCAACTAAGAATTTCGTACTAATCAAGAATTGTATGTATTACGGAGAATATGGCCGACCTAGTGTACCCGCCCCTGCCCCTGGATCAAGTTATCTGATTATTGCAATCACACTTTTAGGCGGAAAAGGAGAAATTTAATTTACTGTACAAAACATCTTCACTGCAACATTTTCTATACGGAACTATTTGGCTATTACTCTTTGCATTAAATTGGAATAAAATTATAAAAAGAATTTCTCAAATAATCAACAAGATTTTTGCAGTAGAATTCCATTATTTTATCCCTTGAGCTAAAACTGAAAAAAATATAAAACGTTTAAGTAGGACATGACCGACAATTATATACCCTGCATCACTTTGCTTATTTTCGTTGAAAAAAAATTACTTACAAAGGCAAGCCTTTCAATATGCACGACAATCTTTGGTGAGAGGTTCGCAAAGTAGATCTACGTACTCCAAATTTACCACACACGGAAGTTTATGTAGCAAATCGCTAGCGTAGATCAATTTGCATCATAGAATGCTAAAAACGACTTAATCCCATCTAGTTTAAAGTATTCATGTACGTTCCTATTCACGGATATTTCTCGAATAACATTCAAAATAGATCTTTATATGCGGAGTGATCATAAAAGTAGTTCGATCTAAATTATTTCATAGCTCGCCTTCATCATCAAAATATCACAATCAGTGCAACCTGTAACTTGAACACAAAAGTATATGAACAGCTTTCAGAGAGGGCAGACAGACAGACAAATTTGAGCGAGTCACAATCAGATTTAGACTCAGTGAATTGATATAAAGAAAGCTGGATCTATTCGAAATCGGTGAGAAGGTAACATACCGCTACACCAACTTAGCGTAGATGAGAACTTAAGGTACAATAATTAAACCACAAATATGCTTTGTTTAGATTCATTTACACAAATTGAATAAGCAAATCCAGCAACATTGTGAGAAGAAATGCAAAATTGCATTATTGCCGACCACTCGACCATTCAAATGGAATTTCTAATAAAACTTAATCTGAAAAATTATTCAAGAATAAGGTTAAGATCTTATACAAAAATTAATAATAAACAAAACAATGGGTGAGGAAAAACAAGAAAAGAAAATCCGAATAATAATTTTTGCATTTTTAGAAATACTTACGTAACATGAACAACCTCTTAACTGATGATGATAATGATGATGTAAAAAATTAAAATAATCATTTGAGCATTCATCGAATATGTTATTTTATGTAAATTGTCGAGAAGCAGCTGGCAATCATTTGCTAAGGATTGATTTGTTTTTAGGTAAAAAAATAACCTCAAAATTTTAGAAAGTTGTCTCCGCTTATTTCCTATTTCTTTTTAGCAACATCTCTAATATTCGGTTACTTTTCCAGCACGATACAAGCAAATCAGGCAAGTCTTCACTGACGCAGCGAAAATTGTATCAGCTCAGCTGAGAACGTTTGACGCATCGATTCCACAGCATGGGCTTACCACACGTTTGCGACTATCATTTGCTTCGACCTTGAGGTGATTTCGAAAAGGACTTATCTAAACTGCTTGGTTTAAAAACCTACCGCGATGGCTTCAAATGGATTTATCAGAAAAATGACAAAAGGGTAGCGTCCAAAATTAGTATCAATAAAAACAGATAATAAGTAAAAATCGCTTAAAACCTAAAAATGTATTTGACTCTTAATAAAAATGTACGCGTATATATTTCGTTTATACATATATATACTGGCCTACTAGTTGAAAATATGTGCTCGAAATTCAATGCTTTTTTCATATTTCAAATTGCTTTATCACGGATCGCGGATAAAGGCCTCGCCATAGTAATTGTTTTCGCTGCTAACTTTTTGTACATATTTGCTTACAAGCTGTGGCAAGTGGGGCAATAAAGAGATTGTGCTAATTGGAAAGCAATAAAAATAATATAACAAATTAAATTCGTCATGTCATTGATGCTCTCAAGTATACAGTGGAAAATGCGGTTATCAATAAATGAATCTTTCGTAAAAGCATTTGCTATTTGTTCCTCGGTTTTATTTAGGTAAGAAGTCAATGTCCTTTTTACTCTTCTTCTTACGCTTAAAGTTATGCCAAACACCAATGTATTTTGATCTTCAGTAATCGCTGTTCTGGACACCCTAGATCAACTGCATTAAGACGCAGTTATATAAATATAAAATCCCCTAATGGAAATATATATAAATATATATAAATAAAATCCACTAATGGAATTGTGTTATTTTTATAGTTAAGCTGCAAAGATAATAATATAGTAACATAATCGTGAAACTAGTGGTTTGATATTCCCGCGTTTAAATTGTTAGTCCAGTCCGCATTTGAATAATCAATTTTATTCGTCTCTGCACCATCATCAGCAGCAAGTTTTCTTCGTCTGCACCTCGATTATAAAGAAGCTCTCTTTTAATTGTACTATCATGTCTCCTTCTTGATCTATTGTTGAATTTGGTTGAAAGACTATTTTCTTATGCCTGTACCTGAGGCTGTTGAAACCTAACCGTATAGAAAATGATTTTAACTCTTTAAATGTCCCCCACACCCACATGATGGATTTGGTTCAAAGCAACCGTAATAACAAATGTCCCCATGAGAAGATTCATTCAGGATGTCCCGCAAATATAAATGCATAACCCACTTTACGAAAGAGTGAACGAATACCGAAATGAACGTACATAGAAATTTCATACCTACAAATTACATAACAAAAGATGCAGCAGCTTATATCGAAGTCAAGAAAGGAACAGCAAACAAAGATGAAATGAATGAACTTTCACCTAACCGTTAACAACATTTGTGCGAAAATTAGTCTAACGCTACGAAATGTGTACAATCATGTCATGTCTCATGCTGACCATTCCATTAAAGTTTTTTTTGCTGCCTCACTGTCACATGACCTGGACAGGCATTAACGTACTGTCCGTCGTATTGTACACTACGTTTATAATGCCAAACTCAGAGATCATATTTTCTCCTTCGTTCGATGCTTTTTGAAGTTCTTCTTTTTCGACTCTGCAAAATCATTCCATCTGAATTGTCTAACAAGACAACAAGTAATAAAATTATATTCGCTTGCGAACGAATTTTTTATAACTCGCACCGTTATCTTAAACCACACAAAAAAGCGAAAGAGCCCAACTTTCATGTTCTTTAATATGGAGTTGGCGCAGATGATTTTTTCCATATTTTCGTTGTATGCGTGTCCTTTGACAAGTTTAGGTCATTTCCAAGTTCTTTTGCAAATTTGTAGGTGACATATATTAATATTCCCTAACGGGAGAATGTTTATCACACATACTACACAGTTGCGCAGAGAGACAGATGGACAGACGTATAGTCAGACATGTTTTGGGTGCACTATAAATTCTGGCCAAGAACTTATATACTTTATGGGGTTTTTGAAATTGGTTTCTGCGCCGGCGAAAAAAATTATATTTTGATACACTATAACGTTGGGTAGGCGTGGGGAATTTCTTCCATATTTGCGCAGGTACTATAACATCATACATACGTGCAATTTTTTTGTAGATTTATATGCAAAAAGCAAATTTTCATTCCCTTTAAAAAACCGAGTACCGTAGGCGTGTCCTTCGATCGATTGGTCCCCATTGCTTGAACACCAGCGTACAAGAACTTGCAATGTTTCTGCCAAACTTCAAGTGATAGTTTAATTTTTGCCGTTAGGAAAATGCGTACAACAAACATTATACAGATGGACAGACACACGGTCCGACATACTTAAATCGATTTACAATTTGATGGTGATCGAGAATATATATACTTTGTAGGGGTCTCTGGTGCTTGCTTCCTGACGTTGCAAACGTCTTGAGAAAATGAATATATCTCTCATTATTCGCTGATGGGTATAAAAGTTATAATTAATAGAGGCTATTAAGAATTAGTTAAATCCATCGCAATTAAATAATACTTTGATAGAAATTGAAAACTCATGTAATAACAAGTAAAGCTTCGCAATTAGAAGTGCATCAGATGGCTCTAACAAACACATATAAATAAGTTATAAACATTATAAAACGGTGTACCCAAAGGACATGTATGTATAGATTATCAATACTCGTACATACTAAATGCTATCGTTCGATATAAATGTTTAAAATTGCTGGCGACATTAGGCGTGTAGTGAATCTCAAAAGTCACAGGAAATTAACTTACAATCGATAACTCGATCGATCAACTTTTATGTCGGATATTTTATAAAATAAATACAACTTTCATAATATTTTCATCATCATCCGTCGTTATGAACACCGACGTAACAATAATTTAATCAGAATGTGAAATAAAATCGAATTTTATTCGAATATATGCAAAAGTATTATATTAAAGGGAATTATTATGCAAAATTATGTTCATCTTGAATATGTGATAAATGAACCAATAGCTTTCATCTCTTACCGTTTGGATTTTGATCCTTTGTTGGTTTGAGATGACAATTTACTGCTGCATTATAACTCATAAATTTAAGATGCAACATTCTCGTAAATGTTCATAACGAAATCTCTCGCTTGCAAGGAGAATTTAATTTACTTTCTCCTACTGCTGCTGCTTTTCTAGCATAATCATTACGTAGTAATTAATATATGTACTTGTATTTCATTAGCCGTAAAGCACTCAATTTACATTCATGTGAATCTATACACATATATATTTAAATAAATCTTTAAAGTAATTTATGGATTTGAAATTCAAAGACAATATTGAAAATGAAAGTTTAGAGAGACTTTTTACTATGTAACCGGTATTCAGTTTCGTAGCTTTTTAATTAAAAAATATATTAAAATTCGAAAAGGAAATATAACTCTACGATAAGCATAACATGTTATGAGAGCATACGGATATTACAACAACATCTACATAGGATGTACAGTTGTATTGCTCAAATGCAAGTAAGTCATCAGTAATGTAAACTTTTACTATAAGATAACCGAAGGGAAAAATAACTTATGTAACGCAACGTGTGAAATTACTTTAAAGCAAAAGTTTATTTATTCAAAATTTTGTCAATCATTAGCAATGACTTTTCTCATCTTTCTGACGCAACATAAATAATCGATCTGTTGAAGCTGTACACAAAAGGATTTCTTTTCATAATCTCGTGATAAGAGTGGAAGCGCTAACACCTTACCTAGCGCTACACCTTATGATTTCATGGTTAGCGAATATAAGTGGGGGTAGGCGATACTTCTAATGCTTTCATCATAGGCCACTTCGCCTAGCGGCTCTCTACTAATGGAAATGCTATGAATACAGCAAGCAGACAATGTTTGGTTTGCTTATAACGTGTTTTGCTGTAGTTTGAATTGTCGTCAGGCATTCCGGTCATTTCGCTTTTTTCCTTCGCATATCTTACATAACTTGTGGTTGTTATGTTTACGCGGGTATGTTAAGTTCATGCGGATGTATACAACAGTCGCGAAGGCTTGAGATAGACCCACCTTTTCTTATATCTACTGATTCAGAATAATTTTTTGAGCCAATCTAAGCTCGTCTGTCCGTCTTGTATTTTTCTGGTAAATCTACAGATCGTAATTTTTAAGATATTTGGATGAAACCGGTTACCTTGACATGTTTTGGCCCCAGACCGAAAGCTATTGCAAATGTTTCGCACCGGTTCACCTTCCCAACTTGCTATATAGTAACTTATTTTGAAAAGACGGTAACTGTATCAACCGAAGTGGGGAAAGGTACTCAATGAAGGACTACGGCTTATTATAATGCTTTTACTGGTTTAGTTCTGGAAATACAATTTACACATTACGAATCACCTTCGAGCATTCGCCAGCCTTAAACGATGTGATATCCAAGTACCTTGTTTGTTAATTATGCTGACACGAAAGTGAAAAGATTATTTACGGTCTTGTGGTTCGCTAACTAGACAGAATTCAGCTTGTCGATCAAGAAAACCTACTCTAAAATCACGTAACTTTAACCTAAACCTAAAGGGCGGTACTGAAAAGACCGGCGACCGAAATTGTAATGGCTTTGAAAGGTTTAAAAGTTGCCCAACTTACCAGAATTTTGTTAGTTTTTCTTGCGTTTGCTGCACATCCTCATTGGGTAATTTTTTTGTATGTGTGTTTTATATATTTTGTTTATTAATTCTTAGGTAACTCCTAGTTAAATGCTATGCACATCGTTTGAGCTGAAGAGATACATACGGTAAGATGGAAATACACGAATTGCGCATTACAGTGTTTTTGCTATATTGGAAGTAGAGGCGAACCACTAATACTCCCAAGAGCACATTCCGCAACTAAGAAATTAAAGAAGGATGGCCCAAGGCAATCCCTTCTTTTAAAAGTTTGCGTAACCATCACAATACCGGCAATCCAGTAGACAGGTTACTCAGACAATGCCTTGAATCCCAATAAGGATCATATGCTGATCTTATGGTGAGAGGGATGAGAGTGGAATTTAATACATAAATAAACAATTTGTAGATTTCACGACGAATATTTGTGTACACAAAAAATACGAAGTTTGAAATTTGATTTTTTGGTTTTTAAAAGGCATATGAAAGGCACACTACGTCTTCATCAAATCTTACTTTTATGAAGAGTAACAAAATTCTTATTTTTTTTTATAAATTTGTTGTTAACGTTTTTGTTTACATTTTCCTGTAAAGTAATATGGTACCGCGGCTGGCCATTGTGTCTACCCATGGGAGTTTTTAACCTGAAAAGTATAGTGAGCCTCATTGTGTCAGCCTCAACTGCGCCTGTTTACGTTGGATGCCTTGAAGTAGTACTTTATAGTTTCGTTGCGCAAATATTGCTAGCGAAATGTCTTGCCTTATTATATACGGTCGCTTTGACTTCTTAAAATTTATGTATAGCCCTGGCTTAATAGCTGCCTTTGTAGCGTGATTAATTTTGAATTCCATAACATCGAGATTGGCTAAGAGGTAAGTCTGCCATTTATGTAAAACAATGGAATATACTCTATTTAATGTGCCTAAGGGCAGCAATTGCCCTGACCTATACCTACAGAATATGACTCGGATAAAACAAAATCTAAGAACTTCATCAAGTGTTAAAACCAATAAAACGAACAATTTTCATTGAATCCGGTCATGGAACAAAATTGTGATTTATTAATAAAACTATAAGGCTCACGTGCCCTTTTGATCTTGGCGACATTGTTACGAACATGTTTACACACAATTTTAATCTACTACTTACGAAAAGGATTATTCTGTATTACAAAAGTGCTTACACTAACTATCACACACACAATCTTTAATCAGTGTTTTTTTTTTACGCGGTAGATTCGTTTCTTAGAAATTCGTGCAAAAAAAAGTTGTGCAAAAAAACATATGCAACTTATGGTAAATTTATGGTTATGTTCCATAACTTTGAAAAATCGGTATAAGACGAAAAAATTTCAAATATTTTCACAGAAAATCGTGCAAAAAAAGTAATAAAGAAATCCATATCACGTTTTATAAAACAAAAGAAAATTAGTTTTTTTTTACTAAAAATGAATTAAAAAATTCAGTCCATAAGTACTACATGCAGAAAATTTGAATTGAAATTAGGAATAAAAGTCAATTTATTAACTTATACATATGTGGTTATAAACCGACAGACTTCTGGTCACAGTATTCCCTCAATAGTATTTTGTTGCTGTGTACATAAATTTCTGTGGGACACTGTCAAAATTAGAATTTAATGTTCGTGCTAGAACAAAAAGTTCGTGTAAAAAAGGTGCACTCGCTCTCATTGGTGAACCGTGTTATTTAAAACTGATGTAAAAAAAGACCAAGTAAAAAAATTTGCGTTTATATGATAAGCTTTATATATATGCTTTGAGCTTGGAATTAGGTAGGCTTCCAAAATGAACCCAGTTAGCTTTGAAGCGTTGCGTTGTAATACAAATGAGAGAATTTCTGAAAAATATGAAGATAATGCGAAAACAAATCATAAGGTTGTCAATCACTCTTCTTTTTTTTTGCTTTCTTTTCTGACATATAAGGAATAATCACATGGCCACGAATATTTTCTCGTAAAGACAATACACACTTTCATACAATCGCACAAACAACAGACTCTTTGAGTATCTATTACTTCGATATACAGGTCAGGCACATACATATTTCGGACTTAGCACATAATGATTTCTACTTATGACCAGATATGAAGAACAAATCACATAACTAAGGATTTTTGTTCCACAATACAAGAAACAATTTTTCAAAGAGATTTTTAATTTATTTGGAAATTAATTTAAAAAATCTATGGACTGGCACGCAGAGTCTAAGAAAAATTCAACTTAAATTTTGTAGCATTAAAGATTCGATTTTGTTGATTTAGTGCTACACAAATGAAGCAATCACTCATCGCAAAGAACTGCAAGGTATAACTGACATTTGGATTAAATCATTATCGCTTTCGTACTTGGTGTTGTACGCGTTACTTTTGGTATGTTTCGCCGTTGGTTAATTCTTTCATTCTTAAATAATTCCTGCATTTTTACATTAGTTGAGCATTTCCCTTTTCTTTTTTTTTTTGCTAGTTAAGTAGACGTCTGCCTCCCTTAAGCCTTTAAAAATAAAAATAAATGCCTAACGCTCGTACAAATGAACGTCTGTCTTGCGATTTTCCAAAGTAAATTATTATTAAAGTTCAGTTCCTTTAAAAATGTTATGTTTACATAAATTTTTTCTAAATTAAAGACCGAGAATATTTTTCTTTAAACCTTCAAATTGCAATTTAAAACATTTATTAACATTTATAAAAAATTTTAAAAGAAAAACTAAATGATTTTTTATTTTTTTAATCGTATTTTCCAAGGTGATATCCGTACACAATCTTTTGTGTGTATAAAATAAAACACAAAGCTTATTTTCATCTCTGTTCGTTCTCTCACGTCACCACAAGTTTTTCGAAAAATTTCCACAAAAAAACAAAAAAAAAAAAAAAAT
>CCAG010003206.1:0-22306 GCA_001077435.1 Glossina morsitans morsitans
GTAGGTCCGACTTTTAGACCCCAACAAATGTGGGAGCTATAATGAAAAACATGCTATTATATGGAAAGAAAGTCTAATTTATAGTTTTTTATGATGGAAAATGAGAAATAAAAAGAGTTTTAGATAGTAAATTAGATTTAATGAATTTGGATTCTGTCGTGTGAAATTTGGGTGTCCTTCAGTATGAGGGCTGCCATATAAAATATGCCTGTGCATGAAAATAATGTGTAATTTTTAGTCTCTCATTATCAAAACGAGTGAGTAGCACTACGCGTTGGTGTAGAGTATCCATCGGATTTGCCCGACTGTAATGTTTACACTGTCACCTGTTTATGTGATATGTTATGTGCATTTTATTTGTCTGCCTGGTGAACATTTTCAAATGAAGCGTTAATCGTTGCAACAATAAATTTTTCCTTTCAGTGTTTTAGACTTGCAAACAACGCTTTTAGGCAAAAACTTTGTCGACGTTAGAATATAAATTTTAGTAGAAAGAATTATATATGTAAGAAGTGCTGATTGGAGAAGTTGGTCTCCGAAGATTTGAAGATTTACCCTGAGCTCGTTAGTAAGTATAAATGCTAAAAAAGTGAAATAGTTGTAAGCCTACCAGACAAGCCTTGCCATAAATAAGGGTCCTTAACATCCGTGTCAGCCTTCCCGAGAACCTTGAAGGCCGCAAACCCGCTTGTATTTCTATCAGCGACTTCTACATGTAAATATGATAAAGAAATGGAAAACATCCGTGTACACAACGATTAAATTCGCACTTCATGCATTCGCATGGCTCTTTCTCCTTCTCCTCTCCCTGTTCGTAAAACCTTTAAAATGTAAAATGCTTATATTAATCTTAACTTAGTCCGACAAATGTTATCTTATAACTTCATGACTAATTTTAATCTGCGAAATTATAAATGAAAGAATGTAATTAAAAGGTTTACCTTCAATGATATCTTTGACTTTATATAAGTAATAAGCGCTTGCACGTATTCTGATCGGCAACAGCTATTGACGAAAATGATGAAATAATGCGAACTATTAATGTACACAACGATTAATTTCAATGACTTTGACCTTTCTCTACACAAAATAACAGTATTTCACTTGATATTATTGCTTTGTTCAGCGTACACCGACGCTAATCATGGAGCGCTCAAAATTGCATTCTCGGCCTTCATTACTTCTAGCGTCCAATTTGAACAAATCGGCTGCGGAAGCTTACGGTGATGCACTTCCATTATATTTCATTTGTCGCTTTTGATTTCAACAGTTTTCAAGTGGAACTTCGAAGAACGCCCTCGGGGACCAAATACATTCAAAGACAATTAATTGCAAGATTTATTCGACGAAAGCCCCGCTCAAATTTTCAAAGAACATTCGAACAGCGTAGTAGTTGATGAACCAATTGTTTGTAGACGTTGACATGCGACGGGAAAAACCATACGCAGGGAAGATGGTTTCCATACCAAATGACTGAACATGCCATTTCCAAGTGTTCCAACATAGCGCATTCATTGCTTCCCATGCAAAAGAGAAGGCTTTTCTGTGATGTACTGACACTGGCGATGAAAAGTGGATCTAATACAAAAATCTCAATCCCAAAAAGTCTTGGCTTAGCCCACAACGACACCGAAGCGGAATACTCATTGCCATAAGGTATTGCTGTGCGTATGTGTCGTGAGGTCAGCAACGTGTAGTATATTACGATCTCCTAAAACCGAATCAAAATGTTATTGTAGACGGCTGCCGACGTCAATTGCACAAATTGAACGATGTATTGTTGCAAAAAAGAACAGTGATAGCGGCTGAAGTACGCGAATTGGGTGAAAATGCAACGGCTGCCAAAAATACACTATTGCAGCTGGAATCGGAAGTTCTGCCAGCTTACTCGCCAGGCATTGACGCCTTCTGACTGCCAGGCGCTCAGATCGATCCAGCATGGCATGGTTGGTACGCAGCTTTGCAAATTTGAAGAAGTGCGAAAATGAGTCGATGAATGGATCGCTGCCAAGCCGATACGAGTTCTTTCGACGCGATGTCGCCGTTGTGCCTGAAATACGGTAAAATGTTGTGAAAAATGCCTTTTTCAAGCAAAAAAATTTAAAAATACATGCAAGCCCTCATTATATATATATATATATATATATATATATACATGTATATGTATATATATGCATACTGAGGAACCTATAAAGTATAAAGGCGAATGTGAGGAGAAGTTTTTCTATCTACGTCGTTACTTCCGGACCAAACGGAACTTGTCGGTAACTGCTGCACTTAGCGCCACCTTCCTCTCTCTTCTACTTCCTCTTCGCATGGTTCTCACGGTCACCGCCACCGTGTAATACGAGTAGAAGTCATGCACTGAGTTATTAGCCAAGATGAGGAAGAAGAAGAAGAAGAAGAAGAAGAAAAAGAATACACATTTATATTACGTTAGCTAATTGACTTAAAAGCACGTTGATCTGTCACTGTCGTCAGGCAAAGTAGATAATTGCCACGACAATGGGTCGATAATAAAATCCAAATCATTGTTACGCCTTATTGAAGAAGAAGAATATACGCTCAGCGTTTCTCAACGAATCAGAGAAAATTTGAGACTAACAAAATGATATTTTTAATCTGTATAACATATATCTGCCTGCCGTAATTCGTAGCATTATGCAGTTTATATATCGGTTACGAATATAGAAACGATTTCTGGCTTCTCCGCTTCTCCTTGCCAGCAGTGTTCGTGCATTTCAACAGTGGGAGATGTGCTTCTTATTAATTAAGAATTATTTTAATTACGGCAATAAATTTAAAAAGAACAACAGGAACGACAGAAGCAATTGAAAATAATAAAAGCTCAAAATAAAAAAATTAAAACAAAAAAACAAAAGTAGTGGAACTTTCTTTCCATTTTGAGGCGATTCTTGAAAGCTCCTTACTTACGACGACTGCAGAACTTTTTCAATATTTCAGAAGGCTTAACGGGAAAATTACAACTTTTCTCACTAAATATGTATACGCAGTTCTAGTAAATAAGGGAAACCAATTCTATATCACCGCATTCTATTGTAAAAGTTAATTTTCAAAAATTACTTAAATATTTGTAGGTTGGATGTAGAAGTGCTCAGAGTGATTTTAAAATTGAATCAAAAACCTATGTAGGTTGAATTTCGGCTTTTTTCGACCGATCTTTGCATTTCAAACTGTTAACAAAAAATTTTTTTGTTAATAGCACATCGATTTTATCTAAGTTGCCAAGCTTCCCGTGTCTTGGTCCCCGTTTTCCCTGTACTTTAGGTTGCAACTTTGTAATTGTTACAAGCGCAATGACAACATCATTATGCCTCGATGTTTATTTGCTACAAAAAATTCGCGTCCAGCCTATTTTTGCCCAAGCAAGATAAACGGTCAAGGCTTGATGGCACAAAAGCAAGCATTCAGCAGTCAGCGAAACACGTATGTATATGTGTTGTGGAGTTTTCGGTGCCAAACACTTTGGAAATCGCAATATGCTTATGAACACATGTATTTGCACGGAATACATATATATATATGTATTCGTATCCGTATATCTATAACTGCTCAGATTGAGCCGGGTCGTTCATTTGCCAAGCTGACGGTATGGTTGTTAGTTGTTTGGTTGGTTGGCTGGTTTTGTGCGTAATTAACGACCAACAAATGAGTTAAAATTTATGTTGTTGCCGATTTTGTCAAAACTGTTGCTGCTCTTGCTCATACACCGTGCAATGATGATGATGACAACGCTATTCTTGTCGATAATGCGTCGTTGTAGCGCCCCCCTAACAGCGCAGATTTCTCTTTTCGCTTTTGCATTGAACAAGTGCACACCACCATACGGAGCATGTGGCGATGGTTCTTCTCATAAAATATATATGGGTCATAACAGATCAATTGTCATTGATAGCTTTTTGGTGGTTCATGCACATTTTTTTCTTCCTCTTTAGTTTTCGAAATAAATCAATATAAGTGACAGAGTGTTTATGAGATTTTAATTGGTAAACGAAAACTTGGCTCCGTCTTCTGGTTTTCTTTTTGCATGTTTTCATTTTTTCAAACCTTTATAAACTTACTTAATAAGCGTATTTGCAATTGTGACCAAAATCGCCCGCCAACCTTTTAAAAAAATGTTCTATTTTTACATCCATTTATGGATATCCTAAATACGTCCACTTTCTTCGCAGCGCTTGCTTTCCTTGCTATTGTAATGTTTTGTAGACGTTTACGGTCTTCAATCCTCCCTTTTTTTAGAAAAAACCTTTTGTTCCTGCGAATTCAGTACATAAGGGAAAGCAGTTGATTTTGCTTTTCTTCATTGACAGTTGATTTTGCAAGACATTGACAATTAAGACGAGTTGTACGACTTTAAATCGAAGATACAAGTGCCTAAAAGTCGCACTTCGCATGAGGCTTATGCAAGGGAGATTTACCTAATAAAGAAAGTAAATGGCGTTTGGGAAAACGACGGATTCGGACGCTGGGCCAGCCCAGCGGGCTCTGGCCTAACCAAACCTAATTTAACATTATAATAATCGACGTTCTGCTTATCCCGATTTCTATCAAAATAGATCAATTTGTCCCACAGTGTTTCCGACAAGCTATAATTGGGCATAAATATTTTGGATTGATCGAGAACTCAATGTTAAAAAATGGGTTGGAAAAGACAGGCCATCTTTTCATATTTTTGTCTATAACCTTTGATCCCGTGAAGCCATCTCCGGAAAGTTGTTATTCAGATAATCGCCAGGGCTTGTTCATATTATGGTCGAAAATGGACCATACGCTTTACTAATAAGTCTGTTGTGCTATTCTAAGGTTGTCCATATTCCTCCCTTGTTGTACGCATAAATATGAGGAAGTCAGTCATGCCAATTTTTGAACCTTTGATGTTAAGAAATATTTGTGCCGAAAATCACCTTCTTATCTTCATTTTACCATTTAATGTGAGTTCACAAAAACCATGGATCCAATTGACCCATTTCGATAGAAATAGCTATGTCATCTGGTACTCAAATATATATAGAAATAATCGTCACCAAAAGATTTTGGAATTTTATATGCCTTATAACCTAATTTTTGAAAGCTTGAAGTTTCAAAAGAGCCAAATTAACCCATTCGCTACTTCCAGTGCTAAGCTAGATTAGGAACATTTTCATAATATTTTAGTATTAATGGTCGAGAGTTCAAATCTCAAGTGCCTCGGATGCTAGTGCTTTAAGACAAACTACGCTTTTACTCTTTGTTTTTCTTATTTCAATAGCAAATAGGAAATACGGGTAAAAAGGAAGTCCACGTGAATAAGTGGCAATAGAGCTAAAACAATACCGCTCTTATACTTTTGTGATCTACGCTAAACCTCTTCTTCGAAAGCGCTACGAGGCCGCATGATCATCACGCTGAAATTAAATGGAAGGATAATCCTGTTGGAATCGCAATAATTGGTAATGCCCATAAAATTTCGCACCTTCAGATCGATCAGAGTGAAACTCTAGCAGAGAGAGGTTTTTCTTCACAACTCTATTCTTGAGATCATTTGATGCTTTTCTCCAAAACGTTTGAGCCCACTTTAGAGAAACTTTGCTTACTTTTTCTATATTGTGATTTTATGAAGGGTGTTTTTTTTTTGTTGATCAGAACGCACACGGCATAGTATATGACGTGGAGTTTTCACTATGAAAAGCTAAGTTTAGATGTTTCCTTCATATATTTTGTCCGAAGTGCCCCCGACACCCAGACACACATGTCTGCGGATGAATTTGCAAACTTTCATTTTGCTTAAATGCATGCTCAAAACTTTGAGTGAAATGACTCTTTCATTACATTAACAAAAAAAAAAAAAGAAGGAAAATATGCCTTTCTTTTCTCTTCCGAAACATTGTAAGCCATGGAGCATTCTCTTGATTTTCTACCATTACAAGGGCGCAATGACTTTAAAAAATATTCCGTCTCTTCGCTATATCGTCTTAGAACAGGTATAGTGTCGTACTTCATCCTTGATATCTGGACTAACATTGCGAGGTACAATTGTTTCATTCTGTAATCTAACAGTTGCTTTACCTATATACCACCAAACCCGTTAGTATGTGAGAGGTGTTGTCATTAGTCTCCATCTTTGAGTGAAGCAAATTTATTACACTATAAATATGTAGGTAAGTACCGATAATGCTAAGATATCGATGAACTTAACACAAGATGCCTATGAATGTGAGAGCTCGCTACATTGTACAAATTTTTTTAAAGACTTTGTTTTGTTAATATTTACAAAATACTTAGAAGCGTTTTCTTTTCTTTTGTTGTCTAGACTTTATTGTGTTTTATCGATCCATCGCTTTTTGGTTGGTGTTGTTGTTATTATTATTGTTATTATTATTGTTTATAACTTTCGTGGTATTTGGCTTTGATTTTTATATAATGATTAGAAAACATTCGCTTTGTTAGGAAAAACCTTTTGCAAAAGCTATCGTCCTCTTAAACTTTCACATCAACATTTCTCTTTTCCTAAATCTTTTCTTTTTTTTTTTTTTCTTTTTAGGTACATTAGCTGGTTCGCTGTTTTTCGCCATTAGAGATTTCATCAAATTCTCCAATACGGTATTGGCGGATACGTTACCTTATTTTCTGTCTTTCTATTATTCTCCAGTGCAGTACTTATTGTTATTCTCTTAAAGACGCACCCTATTTGTAGTTATATTCTTGCTTTGTAGGTTTGTAGGTTAAGTCATGGTTACTAAATTTGGGAAAATTAAGCAAAGTCTTGCAAAAGAAGGAAAACGTTTTTTTTTTTTTTTGTTACGCGTCCAGAGTAAATACATTAATATTAAAATTTATTACTCAAAAAATACTTCCATAGCATTTATATATATTTAAAGTAATCGAAATATATTAACAAGCATCTGTGTCTAGTGCTGTACACATGTTAATGAGTACATCTTTCGATTCGAACGTCTCACCGTCAAGTGAGTTGGTAATGAGGATCAAATTCGATATGCCAAACAAAGCAGCCTACAGACGCAGAAACTTGCAATTTCCAAAACATGCATCCATAAATGAAGTACGTATGTCAAAATCAAAATCACTAGACCGCCTCCATCAATCTGGAAAAACTTGAAAGACATTACTGACATTATTCCGCCGAAATGAAATTCAAAATTGAGTGTTCATCTCCCAGCTGTTCCTCCGACACAGTATTTGACGGCTGTTTCGGTAGCGAAGCCTTCGAACGTACGGTATTTCATGCTGACCAGGTTTTTTCAACGTCTTCCTAACTTTAAAAAAAAAAAGAAAAAGCACAAAACTTTCAGTTCTTTTTCAGACCATATTTAGAAAATATTTTGGATGACTGCGAGAGCGATAAATTTATTAAATCTATGAAAACAGCGCAGTAGCTCGTTGCGGTCTTGAAGCCGTTAAAAACTGATTTCTCTCATAACTGAAAATTCTCCAGAACACAGAATGCTTACAAGCGATAAAATCAGGCATGGATATGGTGAAGTCACGCCTTTAAAGACACACACATATGGTATGCATTTATATAAACAAAAGTATATATATATCTATATATATATATATATATATATACAAATTTACATACATATTTATATATATATTATGTACAGTGATTAGACCGTAAGACCAACATTCAAGTTAAACTGCGCGATTATATGGAATATCAGATATATTGTTTTCTAAATTGACAGTAAAGTAACTGACATCTGAGTCAAACATCATATCATAAACGTCGTTATTGTGTCAGCTGCGCTTGTTTTGTAGGACACAAAAAGCATCGTTTCTGGTTTCTACAATGTCTGTGAAACAACATTTCTAACTGCCAGGACGTCATGAAAGGCACTATTATGGGAGATAAAATTTAGATCTGTGCACACCATCCAAAAACAGCTGACCAATTGAGCGAATATCGCGCGAAAGGTGATTCAAGACTGAAAAAACCGCGCCAAAAGTCAAGATCGAGCAATTTTCTTCGATTATGGTGCTGTTGTGTACCAGGCATAGCTTCCGCCGGGTCAACCTTTCAATAAGGAATATTATTTGAGTGTAAGTATTACTTTGAAGGGGACGAAATAGATTTGGAATAATAAATAGATTTGAAAAAGAAAAAATTAAATTGGTCTTGCACGTTTTGCACACGACACCATATAATGAAAACCCTTATTATGCTCTACAGCACTTAGTGTACCAGGCTATATTAAGTTTGCGCAGATGTATGCAATACCTCTATCAGAGATAGAGATAGATCCAGCTTTTATTATATTTAAGTTTGTCTGCCCGCCTGTATTCTATGCTCAACCCACAGGCTTCAGATTTTAAGATACTTTTATGAAATTTGAAATAACAATAATTTTAGGCTCAATAACGAACGGTAATGAAAACGTTTGGAGTCATACCAATTTTTCAACCACTTCCGATTTAGTGTCTCAAATGAAAAAGTTGTTATACGAATTACCATATTCTGCGGAATGGTGTCTGGTGTTTAATGGTGGGCCACTATAGTGTTGTTACTGGTTACATATTCAGTAAGTTCTTTGTACAGTCACGAGGTGGCATAAAAAGTAGCTCGAACGTACAACAAATGCTTTACAAGCGAGAACGTCACTTTACTTACGATGGGCAAGACATTATTCAACAGATTTAGTTTTAACTTTGCGTGTGGAATTCACTTTGTGAGGTTTCAGGGATCCATCAAAAGTACTCTTATAGACTTAAAAGGTGTAGCTTTAAAATATTTATTTGCTATTCTGAATAGTTTGTACTGTCCTTTGTTAACAGAAAACTGCTTGGAAATTTCTCCAAATTAACCCAATTCGAAGCTATTTTCTTCTATTTGTATTTAGACCACAAGAAAACAAGTAAAAAAGTTATATTCGACGGGGGCCGAATCTCGCATAGCCACCATTATGCTTTTCACATTCGTCTCTCCAAGTTCTATTATTTGATACCCATATCGCTAGTAATATCAAGAAAAACTAATCGCGTTCATTTTAAAATTAACCCATTTTTAGGCAGATAATATATCTTCATTTAAGGAATGTACACAATAGCTTTAAACATTCGGTCTTGTTTGCATTATGATAAATAGGCACAAAACCGCAAGAAAGTGAAAAAAACAGAATTCAATCATTTGTAACTTTGTGTGGGCATGGCGTATATTTTCCATTTTTGTACATAAGGAGTAGAGTGCTTCTCGAAGTAATTGTGGGAAATTTCAGCCTTCTAACTTTTATAATTTGGGAGTAACGAGGAAAAATTAAAAAAATTTTGAAAAAGAACGGGGTTGGGTTCACTTTACGCTCCACTGCGCGCTTCCGCTCTCACCGATTTGGCGCATTTTCAATACTAATCTGCATGCAGAAACTTCCAATGTGTCTGCTAAATTTGAACTTGACATCTTAATTTTTGCGATGAGGGGAGTGCCAACAACGCACACCACACAGACACACAGACGGACAGACATGTCTAAATCAAGTCAGAGTTTGAGGTTGATCAAGGATACATATACTTACTAGGGCCCTTTTGGGTGTCACATACATTATGGAACAAAACAAAATGAGTACACAGCCAAAGCCAAAGGTAGGTATAAAAACACTGCATACGTTATATGCATGCGTTTAAAACCTGTTAAGCTATTGGAAACATGCGCTTGGCAGGGCCCCTATCAACTGATGCATTGATTTGAACCTTACGAAAGAATGGAGCAGATGTTTGAAATATCTAATTAGCGTATTCAATAAAAGCACGCACATGTGCGCGCACACACATATATACATGTTAAGCTCCGCTTACCCGAAAAAGCAGGAATTTTTTTACAATTTCATGCGTACTGTTTAACTGTACACTTATGTTTAATGCCGCAGAAATGCGGGTTCAATTAAAAACCTATGTTTTCAATTCCAAATGATTGCCGCAAATAACTTCCAATTACATAGAATTTGTCTTCTTTTCGAATTGAAGGCAAAGACAAAAACAAATAATAAAATTGTATCCGTTGATGGCCGAAACCTTTATACCCAACACTTTTCTTTAAAAAACATTTAAAGCAAAAAGAAATTTCACTACTATACAATATGGTGGAAACGTGGCCTATCGGTTCTCATTTTGCTTTATTTCGGTTCTGCTACGAATCACTCGTGGTAGATAAAAAGAAATTTTTACGATGGTTTTTAGTGCATTTTACGAGTTCTATGTGTGAATAAAAATGTTTTCAATTTACGTTGTACTGCAGGCTGATTTGGCTCATTCTCAATATCAATCCGCCCGCACGAACTTTGAATATTTTCACCAAATTTCAAGCCAATGTCTTAACTTCCGCCACCACAGGGCAGGAAGGTAGACGGACATACCTTGATCGATTCAGAATATGATATTTTTATCAATAATAGAAGATACTTTGCATAGTCTCTAAAGTTGACTTCTTGATGTTGCACTAATTTTGCCGGAATGAATGTATATCCCTTGGTGATGAGTGCAGAGACCGGTGGAATTACAAAAATTAATATTTCGTTATTATAGCAGATATGTGTAAATGTTTGCAAAATGACAGATGCGAAGCAAAAATCTAATAATGATAAAAAATGAGTAAAACTGCCTTTCTGTTGTCCAAACTCATACGTAGCAATTGCTAATACTTACGGGCGCTCAATTGATTTGAAAGGAAAGGAAGCGTTCTTTTTACCTCAATCGATGGGTTAGTTCTTTTACAGTGTTTTTACTTTCGTTAATGTTGCTACCACATAACGCGTGGTTAGATATATGTATAAGAAATTGGTGAAGGAGAGGAAGAGCTAGGGAGCGAAAGATATGGAGCTTAGTCAATGCACCGACTTCACCGACTGTGACCTACGGCCAAGTGCAGTCGAACTGAAACTTCGACCCGCGAACACCGGCTTCATAAACGCGACTTTTATCTACTTGCGTAAGCGGCAGCTTCTTAATCACAGCGGTTTTATTTATTCCCACAAAATTTTTTAGGAATAAGAAATCTTTTTTAAGTTTCTCTTACTTAGTCGGTAACGGTTCATTTATGTTTTAGTTATAGTGAATTGCACGGTGTTGGGTTGAAGTCAACCTCATGGGTACGAATTTTAAAAAATGCTGATACTTTGCACTGACAACTTGATTCGATAGGCGTTTGGTTTTATCGCTCTCTCATGCGTTTAGCTCCTATTTGCCTGTTGAGTTTTTTGAATCGCGCCGATCGCGTCTACAGGAACAACTGTCCTGTACAGTACTTTCCAACTCTGTTCCTGATATTCAAACATTTAGTTCGCAAATATATAAATAAAACTTCTTCTCCTTTCATTCCTTTACTAGTAAAATTTTCCGGCCGTTGTCGTGCATACCATCAAGTATGCGGAAAATAAAAGGAAGGTATCCAAAGAATGAAGAGAATATTGCAAATGCTGCGCATGTATTGACGACGGGCCCTGCGTGCAAAATAAATAATTTTGCGATCAGCTTATACGATATATAGAAAAATTTGCTATATGCATCACTTTGCTTAAGAGGTAGAAAGAACTTTAAAAATCAAGCGACCTTTTTTTAAGGTTGCATACAACTGTCATTGATATTCGTCAGCTGCTTTACAGCATACAATAAAAGTTGTACCACTGAAAAGCTTGCATTGATATTTGAAACGTGTGCTTTGTTTCTAATAAAAATTCCCTTTATTTCTTGAACAGTAAAGTAATTGGTTATTAAAAGAAGAAAAAGAAGAAGAAGGAACTGCCTAATAATTAAAATTCGGCAATGCTTTCCCACGCCGGATATTTATTTTCCTTACAATTTACACAACTCAAAATTTTAAGGCGAATTGAAATCACTTAGACTGGGATTTATCAACCAATCGCAATGTAATTATGACTCCTTTACAGGTTCATTTAAATTTAATTTGAAATGATTTCTTTTGTTTTTCGCAAACGTTGTGCCAAAATAATAAAAATCATTAAAACAACATGTGTAAGCGAACAACGTAACATTTCGTTTGGTTGTATATTATAGTGACTTATTGTTGGTTGTAGCGGTCTCTTCTTTTTTTAAATATTTTTATTGTTCTTCCTTAGGTAACTAAGCAACGAAGTTAACTGTTATTATGTAGATTCATTTAAACTGGCATGATTTACACCGTAAAGAAGAAGAAAAGACATGTAAAACATCACCAACACGCATTAGAACACATACAACGACAAATGTGTACAATCGCATTAAAAAGTGTTTGCGAACACTTATGCAACGTCTGTCGTTTAACTAGTCTCTCCGTAATATAAGCTTGTAACTGTGTACTTAAATGTGCAGACAAAAAGTTCGGAAAGAAAGCCTTGTCAAGCTGCTTGCTATTTCGTTAGGGATAGAAGAGCGAAAAAACAATTGTAAGTAAAGAAAATGAAACGTACACCTAAGCAATTGCATACAACTTGAACTTGTATCGCCACAAACTTACAATGGCAACTAAGTGCCTATAAAGGAAGTAAAGTATAAATAAAAACACATAAAAACATTATAGTTACAAACGCTCGACCTTCAGTACCTTGAACCACTTCGTCTAATACAGTTATTGCCAGATATAAAATCCCAAAAATCATATTTCGTTTACAATATCAGAGAAACCCTTGCATTGGAGGGACCCTAAAACCTGAACCGATCTGGCTAAATTTGATAAGTCTTATTATGTTTTCTTCCAAGGACTTCTTATTCTTCAATTGTCGTTCTTCAAAATTAGATTTTCTTTTTAAAAGGCCCTTACATGGAAAACGGGTCTAAAAGTGGACTTATGTGATCGAAAGGTATCACCACAAATCGATATGCCTAATCTCTAGTCCAGATCACAAAAAATTTGAAAAATTTCTGTCTGTTCTCACGTAAACACTTAAGCTGGGGCGTTTATATGGAAGAGGTCCAAGACAAGATCGATATTTTCCGCGTATATTAAATATTCTAAAATGTTATTTCCTATCCTATATTATTATTTCATATAACCTTATTTCCATATTTGCCCCAAATTGGGCGTTATATGGATAACCATTATAAAAATGGTCTGATACAACCTACTTCCAAAACTTTTCATTTTTGGAGCCAAGTGGGACCGCGCATCAAATTTTGGTTGCATATCTTAAAGATTGCGATCTGTCAGTTGCACACACAAATACATGCACAAACGAAGAAAGACAGACAGACAAACTTAAATTGATTCAGAACATGACTCTAACTCGATCAGTATAATAGAAGGTAGGTTTACCTCATGTCCTTCTGCATGTGTTGCATACATCCACACTAGTTTAACATACCCTTGCAACGTAAAGTATAATAAAACACGCTAATATGAACAGCAAGCAGCACTTGTTCTACTACCAAAAAAGAAGAAAAAAATTGAAAATGGGAAAGAACGCCAGATCCGTATACCCAACAACGAGCTGACGACGGTATTTTATTAGTAGTACGTATTAATTTTATAGTTTTACAATGTATTACATGAATATTGGGCATGTGTGTATATGTGTACGAAATGCATATCATTTCCAAAAACCGTAGCTTTTCTCTTACTCGCACTTGTTTCCTGCGACAGTCGTATTTCCCATTGCTTTTGAAAGTTTCAAATTAAATTTCTTGGCGCGACGTAGTCAGAACAGTCAGCTTTAACGGTGATGACGCTGTGGTGCTGGTAGTAACGACGGTAACAGGTATTATAGTGACGGCTGTCTATATGGTTGTTGTGGATGTTGATTTACAAGTCTTTTCCACCTCGTGAACATATATTGAAACTGTCCTTTTGTATGCGTATGAATGTATTAGTGCAAGAGCTATAAAATACCGAATAATAAGTGTTGAGTAATTTGCTTAGAAATAAGAAATTACATACACGTACAAATCCATAAACATCCGCACTCGTTTGCTGTTCTTATAAACAAATTTTCAAGACAAGTCTTAGCGACATGCACACACATAAACATTTGTGTGTGTGTACCTAAGAGTCTCTTTTATTATTCGACTATGTGAGCGTAGCCGAGAAGCGAAAACATATGCGTAGGAAAAAAGGGAACCTGTAGTCAGAGGAAATATTAGGCTGGCAAGGAAAAGCAATATACACCCCGCACCAATTTACACGCTCTTCTTCGATGCGATTTTGAAATAACACGATTCACAAATGAGAGCAAACACACATTTCTTACACGAAGTTTTTGTTCTAGCAGTGCACAAATACAACTGAGGGAACACTGTGATCAGAAGTCAGTCGGTCTATGTCCACTGCTACTTGGCCATTAATAGCGAATGAAATTCTTCATTGGAATAAAATCCAACTCGTTCTGCTGACGTATCTACTGATGATAGCATTTTTGATCCAATTCGTAACAAACGTGCGCGCTTGTTCTCCAGTAGCGATGAATAGTTGGGAAATTAATTTCATTCCTCTAATAATTTAAATTTAATTAGCTGTATGTACATATGGACTGAATTTTCACTACACACTAATTTCAATTTGCTGTTGTATGTAAACATGTAATGTATAGATTTCGTTATTAACTTTGTTCTGGGCGGTCTTTTCAAAAAGTATATACAGTTTTTTCATCCTACACAATTTTTTAAGGTAGTGAAATGTATCACCAAATTTGCCATGTATGGCGTGTATTTTTTTCACGATTTTTTTTTTTTGCATGGATTTCTAAGGAAAGCGTCTACCGCGTAAAAAAGTAGTTGGATATATATAGAATGCGATACGCATTTGCGGGCGGTTGAGTAAAAAACATGCTTTTACTTTACACTTAAAAAAACCGACATTATTTTCTTGCCACCTTAATGCAGTTCTTATTCGTAACACATACTTTAATATACACAAACATGTGCATTTTCATACACATGTATGCAATGCTTCTAAGCAGCTTTGCTGCTGATGTTGGGTGACATTGTTGATTTGTTCTCGTTATTGTTGTTGTCGTTTTATTTGATATTTGCTTCTTAATATTTATTTAGTTTGAAGTTTTTACCGACACAATGAATACACCGTTTGCGCACATATCCGCATACACACGCTATACACATTCGTATTTAAATGTTTTCCGTAATTCTTTACAATCTCGAAAAAAGCAAATGAAGACAAGTTGAAATTTTTCCTAAAAAGATGTATTTGCATTAAAGCTTAACTTATATAACGTAACAGCATGAATATAACCAACAGGAAAGCAAAAACAGACATACATACGTATGCGTTTATCCACTGAAAACTACACAATGTGCTTACACATGTAGTTACAAATATAGTTATAATGCTTTCTACATGCAACTACAATGTACATTGGTAAGGTTGTGCGTATGCATATCGTATCATGTTCGTGTTTAAGTTTGTTATGTAATTAAGTGGGCGACAGGAAAATGGATGTGTATACGTTAACATTCATGTAAACATTTTGTGTGACAAAGAAATCCCAACAATAACAGAATAAAGTAAAGCAAACTGCAAAACGTGTGGAAACTTTTTGAAAAGAAGACATTCACAAGAAAAGGGGAATAAAAAAGTTAAACGAAGCATTTACGACGATTTCTAAAAACCTGTAAGTCGAAAGCTGGTTAATGGAAATGTTACTTTTCGAGATCACATTAATCATTAGTAACGATAATGGATACACAAGCTTTGCTATTGGCTAAAACACTCATCATTAAAAAAAACAATCTACTATTGATCAGAAAATTGCGGGAATTATTGATTTCTTTTCAAAAAGCATGTTTTAATCTTTAAGACCCATTCCACGGTATTCAAAGTAAAACTCTCTACTACAGAAATTTAAGCTGTTGCAAATTCAATTTCTACATTAAGTGATGCGTCCTGTTGGGATCCCTATGCGATATTTCATCCGTACCGTTATTCTTTGGGTAATAGGCAAAGGTTATAAACGACTATTTTTTCTGAAAAAAACATTTTTCGCGACAACTTATCTGTTGACTTTTCGCTCGGCAAGTACGAACAAGTGCGACGGCGAAAATGCTTTCAAAAAGAATACTTGTTTTACTATACAGTCGGTGTCGGTTTTCGTAGAAACGATTCTTGAGACGGACTTCAAAAAATATATCAAGGATTGCGGCCTGTTGCGTGAACATAAAATTACGTGGACAGACGAACAGACGTACTAAGATCGACTCCGGAAATAATAATCCCGGATCGACTAGTGTAATAAAAGTTGGGTCTATCTTAAGCCCTTCTTCGTGTTACTCATGTCCGCACAAACTTAATATATCCTATACCATAAATAGCGTAGGGTATAAAAACAATAAATAAATAAACCCGACGTAAATACTAACCAGCCACCATAGCGCAGAATTTGAAAATTCTTCTTAGTTTTTGATCAAATCAGGTATACAATAGCATTTTGATCTTATGGACTAACTCTCTTTTTTTTTGTTTTTCTGTTCCAGCGGAATAAATGTTATTGCAATCTATGGGAAGTGTCAGGCTGGTGTCCTTAATATTGTTATTGGAATTTATTAATAAATCGAAAAAAAGACGCATTTCTGACATCTTGCAATAATAACCACTAGAAGTGACGTAGTCGCTTCACTTGTAATACTAAAAGAGAACTAAAATGAACTTGGTATAGCTTGAGTTCAGTCAATAAACGCTTTGCAAACTTATGTGTTTCTTGCAAACTGTTCTCGAAGCGAACCTTGCCTGTCGCTCGAAGCCAATTCAATTTCTAAACAGTCCGCATCACAGCAAAGGCCATGGCTCCCAATGCCAAAGACAGATGCAATCTATTAAAGTCGTTTTATAAACATTTAACCATTCATGATAATACATTTTACATTTATTGCCGATAAAAGCTATTGCACGCTAACATGCAAAATCTAAAGCTTATTTGAATCATCTTTAAAAATTGCAAATAAAAAAAAAGAAAAAAAAACAAAAAAACTCATTAACATAAAACGATTTTTCAAAAATGTCAAAACTCACATAAAAATCATCCGGTCTGGGTTTATTTGTGTGCATTCGGTCAGTCAGTCCTTCAATTCATTCATTCAGTCAGGCACAAATACCAAATTCTACATATTCACATATGGCGCTTAAGTGCACTTTTTAAATGCATATATATATTTATGCGTATGTATATCAATACATGTGCAGATGTATATGCGTGTACAGTATGTGAATGAAAGAGCTTTAAAGAAAACCACCAACAAAGCAACAACGCTATCCACGAAAATTGTTTTCATTTATTTATGTTATGCGAAAACAATCAACAGACAGATAGATGGACAAACGGACAGACAGACGAACGTACAAATGGACAGACAAAAATGTGCACTTTGTATTCGTCCGTATCGATGTCAATGATATATATTTTCCTTTTTGTTTAAAGACAAATAAAAGCGCCACTAAAAATTGAAAAAAAAAAAAATGAGAAAACAAAAGCAATAAAAGTGAGGCGAACGCAACAACAGAAAACACTAATAAAATATCCTTTCAGTTAGTGCGGCAGATGCCTCTTGTATCGTTCTCTACAGTTCTAGATTAACAACAAAAGAATGAAAAATGAATTTGCGTATTCAATAACAGAAACAAATGAAAAGAGAGCGAGGAAGAAAGCGAGAAAGAGGGAGGGAGAGAGAGAGAGCTAGGGAAGAAGGAAAAATAGAAATCTATTATGCCGTGATAACGAACTTGTGTAATACAAAGAAGGTATTAATTTTAAAATTCCTTTTCATGCCAAGAGTCTAGCAGACGAAATGGCGGCTTTACTTCTTTATATACGTCCGTTGTGCATAGGAAACGATCCAAACGATTTACGTTCACGTTACGTTACGCAAAATAGCCAAACCTGAAAAGCGTTGATTTCCGCTTGTGCGAAATGAAAGTAGATTCTAATTAATCCAGAAACCATTGGGGATATGAAATATTACGAGGTCTGTGGCTATGTAAACAGGTTCAAAAAGAAGATTCCAAAGAGATTGTCGCATCCCCCGATGATTGGGCTTCCAGCAACACTCATGTAAAACACTAAAGAGCATAATTGGAAAACTTTTTGCCTAAAACAAATATTAAACCTACTTTTGTAGCATATGACCTAAGATATATACCTGCTATGATATTAAACAACGTTGTTATTATAGAAAAATGCTTATTTCATTCACAGAATTCTACGGAAATGATTTGATTCGAATGTGAAATTATGTCGATAGCAAAGATTATTAGAACATTATTGTTATTATTGTTATTTATTGGAAATCACAATCATTAAGTAAACAATCCATACGATGGTAGTTGAGAAAGTCTTAGCCGTTCGTATTTTGACAATGATCGCAATTCAATCGCAAGTGAGACTATAACTTGCTGCTGCTCATCAGTTGAGAATTAAATTCTCCTTAGATCGTTTTTCACGGTATGTTGTTGGCACAAATTGTGGCATTGTATAGTACATAGTTACCTAAGCATTGAATACATATCGTAGTTTTCTTTCAACTTGCCTAAGGCAGTGGTTCTTCCTGCGTTTCAAAGCTTAATTTTAAGTCGTAATCCCGTATATTAACACAAACAGTAGTTATTGTAGTTTAAAAAAATTGTTAAGCAGCTGATAATTACGAAATGTGTAGCTGAGTATTGAATAAATAAATAGATAAATAAATAGCATATAGTAGAGTATAATTTTAAGATATGGGCTTTGTTAAAGACGGTCAACTGAAATATCTTCAAAGGTTCAAGACTCGTTCCGTTCGATCTACATTTTATAGAATAGCTGAGATTACAGGCAAGCACTACATGAATCGAGCATCAGTAGTCATGAATAAGCTGAAACCAATTACAAGCAGTCCCCTATGAGAGGCAAATTAGAATGGCAAAGACAATTGCAAGAACTTTCAGAAAACCGCAACTGTTTCTGCGCCAACGTACGGGAAAACTGTCGTATTTAAGAAAAGCTCAAACAAAGTTACTATTGATGCAATTGCATATAGTATCGCCATCAGCCGTTTTCATAGAAGCTATAAAACCGGTTAAGACCTTCATAGAACACGGCATGTTTGCAACGTTTTCATATTCTATGTTGCTTGTGGGAAGAACATATCAACCCATGCTTGACCGCGTGAGTAGCCCAGTAGGCAAGAATCGTGGCTAACAAGTCTGTGTTGGCGAATTTAAATCTCAATGTGGTGCAGTTTACTTGCAGGTATAGGTATAGTGAACGGTCTGTCAGTAAAGGTGTAACCCTTACCGATTGAGTACACACACACTAGGCTGCACCCGCTTCCTTATCTCTATCTCTTTCCGCATTTCTTTCCAGCCGTCACTGTACATTCCCTGAGTGTTTGGTCGTATAACAAAAAAAAAAAAAAATAAATAAACTATTTCTATCTGGAGGAATCATAAGGGTCCGTAACTCGCATCGCTACATCACGAAAATAAATACAAAAAACTGAAACTTTCTTGATCGATTAAGAATGAAGAGCTAGAACCCCATAATGTAGAAGAAACTGAAAAACCACCAAAAGTGTTTTCTTTCATCCCCTTGATACGAAAAGGTATATGTTATTGTCATCCTGAACTAGACTAGATCGGGCAGATAAAAATTTATTACAAGTATTTAAAGGTCTTTCCACATAAGTAATACTGACCAAATAATTTTAGAACTTCAAATGTCTTACAACGATTTATTTGAAGTTGAAAAGTTATCTCTGTGCGGATATAAAGAGCAAAGAGGTGGACTTGATGTAGTTTCTTCGTACGAATCAATTCAGAGCCGTTTGATGAATGATTTAATTGAATTGGTCCCAAACAACGCTTTGGCAAATAAATATTCTATGCTACCTTTGAAGCAATTTTTATTCATTTTTCAGATCCTCTACAATATAAGGCTTACCATGAACAACAAACCTTTATGTGCCAATAAACAATAAAATCTTATTCTTGTTATTTTAGGATGCAAGTGATTGAGAACAATAATAATAAGGTCTATGACAAAATCATTAACTACACCGAACTTTGGGCCACATGAGGGTTCTCACTAGAACTAAGCCTTCCAAGGGCGGGAGAATGGAATTAATCGGATTTCGGATTTGTAATCGATCGTTTCAGAACGGCTTTTGTAAGCATATATAAGCTATATAAACAAAAGCTTGATTGTGGTTTTCAATAGGTGAAGAAAAACGCACTGTGTGCAACACGCACACGTTCTTATATAAACGTTCCTACAAGAAATAAGTTTTTATATGGCAAAGAAGTGTAGCGAAAACAACAACAACAAACAAAGGGGGACTTGAGTTTACTTTGACGGGTATACATTTCGGACTTTTCCCCCAATAATAATCCCCATGAAAAGCAAGCGAATTAAAGATTCTGAAATTTTAACGCAGAGATTGATGAAAAGTTGTAGTAGGAGAAGTTATGTAAGATATGTAACCGGGTTTGCTTGACCATAAAGTTCCAAATTGACAGACAATTCTCGTTTAAAAAAATTGTAAACAATTATTTTGTAATTAAACATTCATATGCAAAGATCAAATTCGAAAAAACAATCGTTAATAACCTTTTCAAGGCGAAATTATTGCTTATTAAATTAAGAGTCACAAGGAAATCGGGTTTTTTTCCTTCCTACCGTGATCACCGAGGAATAGAAGCATATTCATTTTGTCAAAACGTTCACAACATACAGGAGAAACCTTTACGGACTTCATAACGTATGTGAACTCTCAATAAGAACCAAATTCGGAATTGATTAAGACATGGTTATCCGTCTGTCCATCTATGTGAATGTATGTGGTAAGCATTCTTCCGGCCGCAAAAAATAACACCCCGTCCTCTAATATGAATAGCTCATTGGAAGTTCTTACAATATCGGGTGCAGGGCACGCCAGAAACACAACGTCAGCCTGTTAAAAGCAAGAATATTTGGCTTTTTAATTATTGCTCATAAACTGCAACGAATATAATGATAACAATTTCTACATACAGGCAGTAGCTGACCTTATAGCACCTATACAAAGAGGAAACAAGTCAACTATGCCCACCCAACGTAATGTGAGAAAACTTTTTTCTTTTGAAGATTTTTTTTTAACATAGAAGATTGGACCATACCCGAATAGAATATTTTTAATTGCTATCTATCTGCTTTAAACCTTTCGGAGGCGCCTTAAGACAACATATAATCCATTACATGTCGTGTATCGTTAAGGTATCGTTTCATACCACTCCGGAGCAACTTATAGGTAATTCTATAAATTGAAAATCACATTTTCATACTTCGTATAACCAGAGCTTAAATCGTTTTACTATTCACGCTGCAGTGCATAGGGTCTTATAGGATCCGTACAGAAAATTTCAAGTGGAATGAAGCAAAAAATAGCTTTGACCTTGGTCACCTCATTGTGGCGCACCCTCCTAATGTTTTCGACTATTGGATTGGATAGCTAGCTGATGGACATTGTCACTTCGAGTTGAAGCTTAAAACTCTTCAACCTGCCCTCGTATGAATTTTCATATACGAAATTGTGCAATAAGCATGACTAGCATTTAAAAGTTGCTAAGAAAAAAGAATTCTAATCGCACCACACTAACTAAGAACAGCAATTGTAAGCAGTTAGGAGCAATAGCAAATTGCAGACAATTCTTGATGAAAATATTTATGAAGAAATTTTTTGATTGATTCCTATATTGATGGATACTTTTGAGGAAAATATTTCTAAATGAAATACCTATGTATATGAGTGTGTATAAGAAGCTTTTTATGTACATATATATGCAACCTATTTGTATGCAACACATATTATATATGAACCAAGCATTGTTCCATATGCCGAACATACTAACGATTACCTACAATGAATAATAAGCTTTAAATCATTATATTCCCAGGATAAGGTGCGCCAATTTTTACCTCGTTTTTTTTTTTTGGATATTTTGCTTTTGTTGCTGTTATGCAGCATATGAAGGAGTATGACCTCTTAAAATAGCTGCAGGCAACATGTTACTAGGTATCGCAACGTATTGGCATGATTCCATGAAACCGACAATCATTACTTGTTACGTTATAGTATGTCTTACGTTCTTGTTGTTTTTGCAATTCATATAACGCCTCATTTAATAGTACATGTATTTATGGGAGTATATAAGATAGAAAAGGAAAGAAAAGAAAATTAGAACCGTTAACATTTAATTTTGCTGGAGAGTGCAAAATAAAACTTTGCAAAAATGGTTTACAAGATTTTAAAATGATGCATTGTTGTTTCTGATGATGTTATGTTGTTATGATTATTTTAGTATGATATCTGGGTTTGGCTGCATGCGGTGTATCCTAGTAAATCTTCAAAAAAA
>CCAG010003209.1:0-22235 GCA_001077435.1 Glossina morsitans morsitans
TAGATCGATGGTTCGAGGTTCGTTGTTGTTAGTTATTACATGGATGACGTGGTTGTTGTGACGCGAGTTGAAGTATAATTTGTTGTTGTGACCGTTGTTTCGGCGAGTGCGACTTACAGTTGTGGCTGGCTTCAGTACTTGTTGTGGGGCATGTACTTCTCTAAGGCCCATCACAATTATGGTATTTTGCTGCGGCTGGATCAGCCGCTGTGGCGACAGAGATGTTGTTGGTACGAGCGGTGGTGATGTTGTTATTCTGCCATGGTGTAGTGGTGAGGGGTTGCCTCTCCGCTGGGCATGGGTAGCTTCGGGTTCGGTAGTGGGCTTGGCGTCCTGCAGGTGGACGCGTTTTGGCGCCCGTGTGGTGGTCTCCTCGGCCTGGACGATATTTGGGGATTCGAACCTCACCACAGTGTAAGGCCCTTGGAACCGGGGTGCCAACTTGGCGGCGAACTGGTTGGCCGCTTTCGAAAGGGAATGATGGCGGATTAGTACCAAATCTCCCACTCGGGGTTGCCAACGGCGGCGGTGGGCGTTGAAGTACCGTCGTTGTTGGGATGACGGGAGCTCGAGGTTATGACGGACGTTGGAGGTGACTTCCTTCAGGATCTGGGCTCGCTGTCGCGGCGACTGGGGCTGAGTTTGCACACCTGGGCGCCCTTGATCGTAGAAAGCATGTGGCAATCTGGGCTGGCGCCCTTGGATAATGTACGCCGGGGAGTAGTTTGTAGAATCAGAAATCGCTGTATTCATGGCTAAGACGATTTTCGGCAACCATCGGTCCCATGCGGCGTGTTCGTGCTGGCAGAATTGTGCGACCGTCGTCTTAACAGTTCTGTTGACCCTCTCAGTGGGGTTTTCCCGGGGAGTGTATGGTGCGATGAGCCGGTGTTTGACTCCGATTTGCTGGAGATAGCTCTGGAAGTGTTTACTGGTAAACTGCACTCCATTGTCGGTGACGATTTCTCGCGGTGTACCGAATTTCTCAAGGATGCGCTCCCAGAAGGCATCTATCAACGTGGCGGCGGTGGCTCGTTTGAGTGGGACTAGCTCCACCCATTTGGAGAATTGGTCCACACATACTAGGAGCATCGTGTGGCCCACCTTTGTCTGCGGTAGTGGCCCCACGAAGTCCGCACAGACTGTCGCCCACGGCTCTGTCGACAGGGCCGTTTCTGTTGGACCGGTTGATATTGCTGGCAGCTCCGGCAATTTCGTACGTACCGGGCGACGTCCCGGTGCATCCCAGGCCAGTAATATAGGCCGCAAACTCGTCGTATCGTTTTTCGTATGCCGAGGTGCCCTGCTGTGGATTCGTCGCGGTTCTCTCGCAGAACCTCGCTCCTCATGTGCGTTGGCACGCATAATTTTCATGCCGCTTCACCCTCGTCCATGCCGCTCCGTGGGAAATGGCGGTACAACCGTCCGTCGGTAATGGTGAAGTCGAGAAACTTGTGCGGTTCTGATTGGACCGCTCGTAGTTTCTGGGCTAGTCACCGATACGCTACGGGCGGCTCGGTCTGTCTCGCCACGCGGTTGAGTTCCTCAGGTGGTCGTCAAGAAAGCGCATCGGCCACGACATTTTTCGTCCCGCGCCTGTTCTGGATGTCGAAGTCGTACTGCTGCAGTTCTAAGGCCTACCTGGCTAATCCGCCCGTCGGGTTATCCATGGAGCTCAGCCACTTCAGAGATAGATGGTCGGTTACGACGTGGAAATGGTAGCCCTCTAGATATGGCCTCATTTTTCCGGATACCGAAGATTATCGCTAGGCACTCCTTTTCGGTGGCTGTATAGTTCTTTTCGGCGCTGTTCAAGTGTCGACTAGCATATGCGATCACGCGTTCCCCGCCATCGATTTGCTGTATTAGGACTGCCCCTAGCCCGGTGTCGCTGGCGTCCGTCTGCAAGTTGAACGGCTTCGTAAAGTCTGGCCAGACTAGCACGGGACTCTGGGTCAGTTTGGGTTTCAGAATCTAGAACACGGTTTGTTGTTCTTCTGTCCAACGCCAGTGTTTCCCTTTCTTCAGTAGTTCGGTGAGTGGCTTCGAAAGGGCCGCAAATTCCAGTACAAATCGGCCGAGGAACCTTTTAATATCACGGGTACTCGTGGGTATTGGCATCTCACTGATGGCTGCGGTTTTGTCAGGGTCCGTTTGGATACCTTGTTCTGTGATCACATGGCCCAGGTATTTCAACCTCCTCTTGATAAACTCGAACTTCTCCACATTGACTCGTAAGTTGGCTGCTCTTAGGCGACGGAATACTTCTCGAAGGTTCGCCAAGTGTTCTTCCAACGTCCTTCCGATGGCGATGTCGAGGTATGCGAATGCATGTGGTTCCATATCCGGGCCGATTACACTGTCTAGGGCTCGCTGGAAGGTTGCAGGCGCTGAGTGTAGGCTGAACGGCATGACCTTCCATTGGAAAAGCCCCGGTCCGGGCGCAGTGAATGCCGTGTATGCTCGGCTCGCGGCCTCTAGCGGAATTTGCCAGTAACCGTCCTTGAGTTTTAGGCTGCTGATGCATCGCGCTTCGCTTAATCGGTCGAGGATGGCTTGAATTTTCGGTAACGGGTACGCGTCAGGTACCGACTTGCTGTTGAGGTGGCAAAAGTCCATGCACATACGCCAGGTCCAGGTTCTTTCGTGCTAGGGTCATCGGCGAGTTATACGGGCTCTTGGCGGGCTCGATGTGTTCACTTGCTGTCAGCCTGTTGACCTCGGTGTTGATCACTGCCTCCATGGCTGGGTTGCGGGAGGCGTATCGGAGTTTGAAGGCTCGGTCGTCCCTCATGACGATCTTATGTATGGCGATGGTGCTGACCCCCTGTAGATTCGCAAATTTCGGCAACTCCTGCTGGAGGAAACACTCGATGTAGCGCTGCTCGACCTCGGTATTCATTCGCCGCCCCTCCTTTGTATTATGGATGTCGTTTGTGGCCCGCGGACTTTCGGGGAACGCATCGGCCTTGCCACGCGCCTCGTTCGCTATGGTTTCGACTGCAGGCTCCGCCATAGGCGCTTGGCCCGGAGTCTCGCTTGCCCGACATGAAACCGTTTTGTTCGCGCATTGCAGCTTGGCCCCAAACGCCTTGAGGAAGTTGTACCCTAGCAGCAACGGTTCTGCTGCCCCAGGTATGACGACGAGGTGGAGGTGCGTAGCACATTCTCCGAATCGGACCGGACATGTGAACGCGCTGCTGGTCTCTAATACGGCCCCTTCGCCTAGGCGGACCTTCATTCGGTAAGGATCCCTCCTGCAGGTGGTTTCGATCTCGCGTGCTACGGCTTCGACGATAAAACTGGTAGTCGCACCGGTGTCCACCGTGGCCGCGATTCGTCGGTCTGCGATGATGACGGTCGCGCTACTTCGGTTTTCTTCGAAGTGTAGGCCCGTGTCGTCGGATGTACTACCTATCCCTTGTTGACCCGGCCCTGCACGTAGTTGGAAGCTGGGTGTGGGCGTTATCCTTTGGCCACTTGCAACTTGTGTGCCCATCGGGTTCACATGGCTAGTTGCATGAATCGCTATAGGCACCGTCTTGGCTAAGTGTGGGTCGTGGTTCGCGGCTTGGCGCCACTGCTTGCCCTGAGGACAGCTGGTTGTAGGTCCGGAGGATGCGCTCATGACTTTGTGGCCTTCGTTGTATGGCAGGCGTCGGTCCCGGCCGGTTCGCGGGGTTTGCCTCATATGGTTGCATGGTGTGGCGTCGAAGAAGACCTCGGTGGGGGGTGGGTTACTGCCTTTGTGTGTCCACCCGGAAGAGAGTCGCTGTGTTGGTGCGTCGTAGTTTTCGTTGTGGCGCGTCCATGCAGGGTGATTCTGCCGACGTCGTTGGGTAGCCGTTGACCCTTGTTTGGTGGTATTATGAATTGTGGGTGAGGCATGTTTACTAGCTTGGCGGTGATCACTGTTCGCGAGGTTGGCCGGGTTCGGGATCCATTCCCCTTCGCTGGTTGTGGGCACCCCCGTAGTTTCCCCGTCGCTAACACTCGATAGTCCGTAAGCCCCTTCGGCCGTAAATCCAACAATACAAGACTTGTGGATTTGGGCTGTCGCTGTGATGGTGGCCGTTCTGAGCACATCGTCGGCACTCCGCCGTCACAACCCAGTGCCTCTCGTATGACTGTGGGTTCGGTGTTCGTGCCCCGTCGCTCGGAGGATCCAGCCGCCGGGCGCCGGCCTGGGGTTCACGATTAGTGTCTCGGGGAACCTCGCGGGATGCTTTGCCCGTCGGGATCGCCTCCAAGTCGCTAGCGAGCTCCATTAGTTCGGCTAAGCGGCTGAAGTCACGGTGCCGGATATACCACAGGAATTCGGGTTGTGCGTTCATATAGTTACGTTCCAGTTGCTGGTCCTGCGACATTAGGGTATGGCGCATCATGTTATATAGAGCTAGTACGTAGTCGTGGAAGTTTTCCCGCGGTCGCTGAGTGCGTCGCCGAATATCGTCTTCGAGTCGGACGAAGTGTCGCGGTGGTAGGAAAAATCGTGTATAATCAGCTCGAAATTTCTCCTAGGATGTCCAATGTTGGTTGTTGCTGCGATACCACGTCAAGGCTCGGTCGCGTAGCATCATCACCATGGTGGCGGGTAAGCGATCTTTATCAACGCTATACGCCTCCGCCATTTCTTCGACCCGCTCGATGAAGGCGAGCGGTCCCTGTGGTCGGCGAAGTTGAGTCCCCATCGGCTGACGATCTCGATGGCCGGTCTCGTATCGGCCGTTGTCGGGAGAGTTTGTCGTGCCCCGCCGATCGGGACGGTATGCTGTATGGTCTCCTGGGTGTCGTTAGTTGTTGACGTTGTAGTGGGGTGGGTTGCCGATGGCCCTCGGTTGTCCGGGCCGTTTATTGTTACCGGCACATGCAGGGTGGCGGTGTTCGCCGGTGGGTTCAGGGGTGTTTTCTCTGCAATCGGTATCCCGTCAGCTCCGTCCCTCGCATGTGAGGCTGGTGAGAGCGATCGTTGCCGAAGTTGGACCGGTATTTGGGCTGTTGTAGTTGTAGTTGCAGCTACAGCGTTAGTGGCAGAAAAGGTTGACGTAGGAGTTCTCTCCGCCCTGCTGGTACTGATATTATTGTAGGTGGGGCCAGTCGCCGGCACACTTGTTGATATCCTGGAACTAATTTGTTTTTTTTTCTTTGTTTCTGTTTTGTTTTTGTTTTTTTTTCTCCTTGTTGTGGTTCTCTTTTTTTTTTTTGTTAAAATCGTAATTGTTATTGTGGTTGCTGTGAATATTGCAGGCTTTGCAGGTTGTTAATGATCGTTTAGTAATAACGATCTGCTGTTGCTGCGGTTGTTGCTGGGGTGAAGTATTCGATTGTTGAGGTTGCAGGAGTATTCTTGACTGTTGCTGTTGTTGACGATGTGGTTGTTTGATGTTGTCGGCGTATGTTGTGTGGATGTGTAGGACGGTAGACGGACAAATATAGCATTTTTACCATTCTTCATCTTTCGGAAAGTTTGCTTAGTTCTGGTTGATGCATAAAACATAAACACTCACACTGTTTTGTTGTTTTTCATTCTTTTTACTCCTTTAAACAAATCTCGCAAAGGGTTGTGCTAACTTGTAGGGTAGGATAGACGCGTTCGCTTCTAAACCTAGTCACATGTGCAAAGATGATAGTCGGTTTGACTTAAATCTTCATTGAAACTTTGTGTTTGGAATTTTTATTTGACGTTGCTTGAAACCGCAAATAATCATAATAAAAATGATAACAACAATAATAACAATGATAACAGTAATAATAATAATTTCGTTCTCAATTTGTTTAAAATTTAATATAATATCTGCCGGAAAGTATTTAACTACAGCGAAGTAAGCAAACTAAAATATCAATATGTGAAGTTGGCAAACATGTATGTTATTAATATCAATCAAATTAATGTATATTGTTAGAATCACTCAACGCTCTTCGACATTTGGACTTTTAGTAAGTATAATGCATTTTTATTTTTTGCATATAAACTGGAATGAGTTTCACATGCCTTGGAATTTTGTTTAACATTCCTCCAACATTGAGTGTAATTTCAAATATCCTTGGCGTTTCATATGACATCAAGTTTTCCATAACGTTGATTTCAGATATTTAGCGAAGCTGTTCGCATGCGTACCCAATTATCTGAAGATATTCCAGCTATTCTTCAAATCTACTTTCACAACTGTCTATGTGGCATGTGGGCGCCAATTTTAATTTTTTTTTTCTCAATTAATGCTTTTTATGTAAACTTTCTATTAACTTAGATGGGCAAAGACTATGTTATAAACGTTATATTTATACTTTACACCACTTTTGGCATAGGGTATATTAAGTATGTATTACGGACAGTGGCGTAAGGTTGACCCACCGTTTTATTTTGATCAATAACAGAAGATGGTTTTGCTTGTTTGTCTGTCCATGCAATTTTGTGCTCAAACAACAGGAGCCAAAGTTTGGGATATTTTGATTTGAAATTTGGTACACTGACGTTCTTTGATCCAGAACGAACGCGTTTGAAAGTGGTTTGTATCAGTCTACTTTTTGACCACTCCCTACTAAAATTTTCAAAAAAATTTGTAATGTTCGAAATTTGTCGACAAACCTTGCTTTGTAATAATATTTGAACATTCCAAATTGGCTTCGGCGCTCATACAACTTTTGCGAAAGTTTTGAATTTATTCGAAAATAATAGCGCTTCATGAGGACTTAGCAAAAATTTAGTTGCGACTAATGCAACGCTGCGAAGTAATGAAAACATCCCAAAGATTTTAACTTTAGGCGTTTGTATAATCAGTTCCAGACACGCAGAGAATATGATCGAAAGGACGTTGAGTAATAACAATTTCTTCTCTTCTCTAAATGGAGATGTAGCGGCAATTTTGGGGCAGGCTCAAGCAGATTGTGCTTTTCAAACGTAAGTGGAGCATTGGCTACCTACTGGATGTTCCGTAGTTTCAAGTTTTTAATTAGTTTCACTCTATATTTATATATTTATGTAAAATACTGCATATATTATAATTAAATACCAATTTCTATTGGCTCGTGCTATAATGGTGTAATTTTTGTATCTTAATGAAATGTTGGTAGGGTGATCAAGTGCTGTGCTTCCACAAAACTAATTCCATAAACCAATTTCTTATACATATTTCGATGTATAATAATCAAGCAAGCCTACATTATTTTCCGGTCTTAATAGCGAAAAAAAATTATGCGACTATAAATAGAAGCTTGGAACGGATAAAAAACCGATTTCTAACATATTAAAAACTTGAGCTTTTATATGCAGTCACATAAGTGACTAGAACAAAGTTTTCTTCCCACATTTGAGTTCATTTAAGTAAGACTGCATTTAAAAAAAGTTTTTAATATAATTTATCTTTTAAACTTTTTGTACTTTTACAATTCGCGGCAACTCGCCAAACTCTCTTATTCAACGCCAATACTGAAGAAATTTTTGAGAAAAAATTAATCCACTATTTCGTAATGTAATCTTTGGTTAACCCCTTTATATGTACTATAATTCACAGCTAATCTACTTAGTTTATGGTATTCTACTCTGGACACTCCGTTTTGCTTACCTTAGGAGCAGTAGGTATAAGGAATGGGAAAGATATAAAATTTGATTTGAATAAAATTAGATTGATCACGTACAACTTTCGCTGCAAGTAGCCGATTTTCCGTCTTTTGAATATAATATATAACAAGGTACTCCACAAATTAGTAAACTTTCGCCGGCTGTCTTTCACAATTTTTGAGTAATAAACAACAGAAAACTGATTTTAGTTTTTGCTTTATTGTGAGCGTATTCTTTAACTGGCATCACTAGATCGATTTAGAATTTGACGTCGATTAACAATATACACACCTTGTGGTTTCTCTGGAGCTTCCTTGTGGGAGCTACAGGATGGAAAAATGAGTATATCTTCATTTTTCTGTGGGGAGTATAACATTATTTAGTGCTAAAAACAAAAATGTGAAGATATAAGGGCAGTAAGGGCAGTTGCATTTTACAACTATACAAATTTTGGAGTTGATATCCTTGACAAATTAGCTAGAAAATTTACTGCGATTTAGCAGCAATGTCTGGATATGCAAACTACTGTGGCGGTTAATAAAATTTTTGAACATCTTTAAATAACGAAATGGACGTGTTTCAGAAAAAAAGAGTACACATATGTATCCGCTGCATTAGATGATTAAAAATCTATAGATAACATCTAAAAATGTCTATTTCCTTACGTAGGGTTTTTAAGTTTAAAATCGAAAACCTATCGGATTTGCAGCAGTCGTAAATTTAGTGTTAATAACTTCTTAGGTTTGCAAAACGCAACCTTCACACAATGCAACTTTAAAAATCTTGGTCTCACTACTCTAGGTTTGCATAGAAGCATATGTAACGTTATGAGATTTCTTTTGTTTATTTTACTTAGTGTATATATATCTATTTTGACAATGTGTACCTTCGCCAGCGTGAAGAAAACAATTGAAAGTCGGCTAACATATTTTGAAGTGTTTTTATAACATCAAAAAGTGAACGGAATGAAGAGTATATTACGGATGAATGCTAATAAGTTTACAAACTCACCTGCAGAAATCTACGAGGGAAAAGACTCAGAGTCAAAGCTGAATGAAGAGCACGGAAACCGACAGTCGCGTAAGAAGATCTAAGGACAAACGCAAAAAATATACATGTATTTTGAAATGTATCACATGGCTCACAAAAATTAGTGCCTTAAACTCATTTATTTTAATTCACGTCAAATTACAAACAAAAGCTTTTGTTTACCGTGAATGCCCCTTATATATCCCGCCTTTCCTACAAACGCGTCAGAAGCAAGAAATCGCACATTTAAGCGTATTTCCGGAGACAAAACAGGAGAGTTGGTCGGTACTCTTCGTTTATATGCAATTTAGAGCTTCTAAACAATGCAAGCATCAATCTTTGCAATGTTTTCCCAACTATTGTTTTAAAATGACTTAAAACTTTTTCTTTTTTTATTTTTTATTATTATGTTAACGTTGAAAGACTTTCGGTGAAGGCTTTAGAGAATTGCAAGCAAAACAGTACAAAATAAGGAAAATAACACATAAAGTGTTAAGATTAAATAAAAATTTGATAGCAAAAAACAATTTTTTTCACTTAAGCGGCAACACCACTGAAACAAAAAAAGAAACATGAGATTTTTAAAAGTGTTTTTGGATGAAAGAAATATAATAGGATAACAATATATGACAAGGTTATTAGACGACTTTTAAGATATTAAACATAAAATTGTTTTGGAAATATATTATAAAATGCTGGAGACATCTCAGACTCAAAGAAATTTGTCTAACGCAACGCAACGCAACCAAATTTGAACTAAACAAAAAAGAAATATTTAATCTAGACTATCATATCTTAGTGAAAGACAAAATCGCACGTGTTACAATTGACGCGATGCGAAATGATGGAAAAACCGGCAAGAGCGTATGCAATTCTCTCCTTACAGCCGAGTTCATTATGCACTGAAAATACTTCGTCTTTGCTGCACTGCAAATTACGCTGCACTTCACATGCGTTTCTCATTGAACCCATGCACTTAATATAAAGAGACCACATTTAATAACCTATGGGATACCCCTTTCATATGCACAAACGAGTCTAAGACGTGCGTATGAAATTGAAAAATTTTTGATAATTATAGGTAGACCCAAAGATCTATTTATTTTTACGATAGATTTCGCAAGAAGAGCGCACGTCTTTTCGAGTTAAGGTTTATCATATTCTACACAAAATTATGGAACCTTATTCGAAAGTAGGTAAGCAGACGTACGTTGGTCAATGAACTGTGCTTCGCAGTTTTATCATATATACAGTGGCTTCCTGCATGGAGTATAGCATAGCCTTAAATTAGCGGTTAGGTTTAACAACCGAGTTAAGGGGTAGCATCAGTCTAAGAGCCTAAAAAAAGTGGTATTTTGATAATGTTTTTGGATGGAACGCTAGGAAGAGTGATATTTCTCGGCGAAATTATTAGGCATATATATAGGTATTAGAAAAAAGAAATTGTTGTGGAAAAATATCAAAAAAATGCAATAGCGCTGCGTTGTCCTGGAGACGTCTTCAGCGCAATTTAAAGTACAAAAAAAACCTTTAATCCTTTAATAAATCAGGACTTTTTGGTAACGTTAACTTTTGTATGACTGGTAAATGTTGAAAGTAAAGAGTTCAATTTCCGACCCAAGAAAAGACACTCTTTTACTAGTCAAAAAACCTTAAATTGGCTTGACGAAAATATCCTAGACCGTTTACAAGGCAATGCAAGAAAAGTTTAAAGTTTTACAATGTAATGGTCTGCAATTTCATGATCCTAAAAATTCCCTTTCATACTCCAAGAATTTCCATTACAATTAGGAATAAGTTAAAAAGCAAGTTTAGTTCATTTGCATATAATGGAAAGGATACAAGAGGGAAGAAATTGAGTTCCAATGACGCAAGTTTATTTTCATCAAATTGCTACGGGCGATGAAAAATAGATCCTAAATGAAATAAAGCATCTAGGGCAACAATCACGCCTACTGCAAAGCCTAAAACTGATACCCAAAAAGTTTTGCTGTGCTTTTGGTTGTGTTTAAAAGAGAGTGTTTGTTACGAATTTCTAAAGGCTGGTGAAACTGTTACATCTGAACTATATAAAACCCAAATAGTTAAGTTAAATGAAGCGCTTGACACCATTTACGAGCGTACAGCAAAATTAGCCAAAGAAGTGGCTTTCAATTTGGACTTGATACTTTTCGCGCACGTCGCTTATTTCCCAGACGTAGTTCCTTCCAACTGCTATTTACTTAGATCGGTGCATCAATATTTCGCAGATCAGCATTTCACAAACTTTGAAGATGTGCAGAAATGGCACATTTGATGACTATTTTGGGTTAGCGACTAAGGTAAATTTGCTAACCCACATCCCTGGATGGATAGTCGTGAACGACGGCTAAACAAACCGTGCCGATCCTGAAATCCTAGCTTGCGCTTCCTTACACCTCGTTAAAGAAATATATAATATTTTAATTTCTTCTAACTGAAAAAAAGCTTTCGTCATGTAATTGTCCACTTCCGGGCAGATGTTGTTTCGCGTTGAACGGATTACACAATTTAAAGCAAGCGCCGTTACTTAATTTATTGTGTGTCAGTACTCATCAAAAAGTTATTCATTTATAATGACTGTCAAAAACAGCTTAAAATGTTTTCATTCCAGATCAACAAAAAAAAAAAAAATTTCGATCTAATTGAGAATTTTTTTATTCCTTTAATAATCTTTGGAACTTTCATTGTGAATATATAACCAATGTACACAAACTTAATGAAGGAAAGCCTTGAAATCCACCGTCAATACGACTTTGCTGCTGAACTCACACCTATCTAATAATAGTTTAGGTACGTCGCAATGCGCCCTATAAAGATCTTAACTCATATATGTAATGATTTCCCTGGAAATGGTTTTCCAAAAGCCTTATGCTAATTAGTTTTGAAAGCTTAAAAAAATAAAACCTACGAGAAAATGTTTCCAGTATCAAATATGTACGTTTCAATTATGTGCGTACCCAATAGGGTACCGATAACAATTTAATTTAGTGAAAAATTACCTGTAGCGACGACTGGCATCAGAGTACGCTTTATAATAATAAACGTATACATACGTAATAACGTATGTATTATCTTTCCGTAGGTAGAAAGTAAAATATTTGCGCATTTATCTTTTGAATTCTGTCTGATTGTAAGCAGCAGGTTTTGTTCTTTGTATCTACGAGGAATAGGGTATGTTCATTTTGTCGAAACATTTGCAACACCCACAAAGGAACTCCAGAGATCCTATAAAGTTTACATGTTATTGATCATTATTGAATCGTTTAGGACATGTATGTCAGACTGTGTATCCATCTATAATTGCAGTTAATTGCAGTGCTAAACGTATTCCTAATCGCAAAAATCTAAGGCATAGCAAAAAGAAGGACTTTCAACTTTGCCCGCAAGACCCGCCCATAGTGCAATATTAATCGAGAACATTTCTAATTTCTCAGCTTTTCTTTCTCGCCCTTTATACATAAACTGCAACAGACATACGATAAAAATGCCCCTTTATATACAGATGGCAAAAATCAGTCAAGCACACGAGATATGGAAATTTTCTTTTTTCTTTAACGTTTTTCAGAATGAAGGCGGCGAGTATAATAGATTCGGTCATAGACGAGTATAATTTTTTTACTTGTTTTACACGTACGCTGATGACATGTAAAAGCATTCAAAGGCACGTAAATTTAATAAAACCAGCTAGCTAATGATAGATGAAGTACTGTTGTAATATCGTACTTACGGCTTTTACAATTTCATGCAACCTAATAGCGTATAATATGTACAAGAATACGTACGTTCGTACATATATGGATACGCAGTAGCTATGACGACAATGCGGCGAGGATATTATGATGATAATCATGAGTACATATTATAATAACTATGGGGATGACTTTGTCTTAATGTTATATAATACTTATACTTACTTATACATTTAGTAGATGCAGCTGTGTACAGCTAGAGTAATTCTATCCTATTCTTAGGTTTTGTTTGTATATGTACATGAGCTTGATCACCGTCAAATTCTGAATCCATATAGCCATGTCTGTATGACTGTATAGCTGCGTGTATGGATGCGTGTATGTTTTTGACACTTTTTAAGACGTAAACATTAAAATGCCAAATTCAAATTTGGTGAAAACATTCTTCTGCGTACTGAAACCGGACCAAATTGGTTAAAGTGCACGCCCACATCAAAACATAAGCTGAGTGTACGTCTGTTACTTTAAGAAAAAATTTTGCGTGTTTTTATTTTAAAATTTGAAAGACAGAAGGCTGATATTTCCAATTTACTTTATGAAAGACTCCACGCTGCACATGTTAAAAACCTAAAAAAGTCGGCTGCGTCCACATAACATTATAAGCAACCAAATTTTAATTTTTCAAGTTCTTGATGCGTTCGACTTACTGCGTGCTATTTATTTATATACGTTATAATATATTAACCAGGGTCATCAACTTTGTGGTTCCGAAGATAAATGCGAATTAAATACACCTCTAATTAAGATTTAGATCATATGTTGGTCCTTGCGGTCCTTACGGTAGAATACCGTACATATATGTTGTAGGGAATGCAGAAATTTTTAAATCTTGTCACGAAAGCAATGCACCCACAGTTACGTTTCGTCCACTTGCCAATAAGCCCATATTCGGTTAAATGAATGTGTATATAGCGATTATCGTTCCTTTGACGCAACGAAATTAAATCTGACGTTCCTAAAGGATTTTCGCGTGCAAAAAAATAACTTTTGGGTGTGTTTTTGGGCTGAGATTTTGTTTTGAACAAGAAAGTGGAATTTTTGTTACCCTCAATGCACAATGCTACAGAAGTATGATGACTCATTTTAATACAAAGCTTCAACAAACTAGTGCCACAATACGTTTTTTGGAAGAAAGGTTTAATGATCATGTATTCTCCAAAAATGCATTTGTGAGCTTGCCACAAAGATCACGCGGTATAACTTTGTTTAACTTTTCTGTTTAGTATTATGTTGGAGCAATCGCATAATTCATTAGAGCTCGAATTCTTAGTGTCCTTATTCATCAAGATTATTGGTGTTATTGCTACCACAAGAACAGGTTTATGTGAGATATTAAAAGTCCAAAGGCCATGCACCATGATATATCGATATATATCCGCTTGATACATTTTACCGCTTAGTTTTTATTATAAGTTTAAAAAAAAGCTTATTTGATGAACCTACATATATAGAAGAGCTCTTTAAATCGAACATAGTCTCTGATGTGTATGAGAAACCCACATTACTTGTCTCTTCTTAATTAAAAAAACTTTTCGATAATTATTTAAACTAAAAATTTATGCTTAAAAAATATTCTCATTATTATAATTATTTTATTATTATTATTTAAATATTGAGTAGCACTTACGAACATTTTGTAATAGCCCTGAATTTTGCAATGCAGCAATATTATAATAAACACCATAATAATATGTGAAATAATTTTTGATTTTTTTATTGTACAAATGCTTCGTTTATGCTTTGTTTCATTATGTACCGGTGCAAATTAACGATACGTTGAACATTTATTGTATCGTATATTTAACGCAATTTTTGCTATTTTCTATTTTATACTCACATCTGGAAACAATTGAATTTCATTATCAAAATGAAATGCATTTGAATTTTGAACCGGACAGGCATCAATGTAAATAAGTACGCAAGGATGCGTGGATTTTCTCACTGCCTGGTTCGAGCCTTTTTTGAAGCAGACATAGCCTTTTGAGCTAATCATGCGTAACATTGCTCCTTTTCAAGCTTCAATCACAATATCTAAACTTAATATTTTTATTCCATCATGACCAAAGTTGTTTTATTTTGATAAACGTGTGCACATTAGAGCATATATTCCAAACATTTAAACATTTAAACCCCTATCCGATATTATAGTATATCAAAATTTCAGGTATTAAGTATATATATTCTTGACCAGTGTGTAACAATTACTTTCGGATGTAAGTCCCCTTCTCTTAAAGTCGCTGTTTATCTTACTCTTGAGCCCAAAAAGGAAAAGACGAAGAAAACAAAAAAAACATGTGGCGAATCGAAAGAGTATTTTTTTCCGAAAACGAAGGCGACTTTGCGTGAAAAAGGAAGATAGAGAAGATTTGGTTTTGAGAAAAAAAAATTCAAAAGCGAGTTTTGGAATCGAAGATCGGTAATATAAAACTAACGAAATTGTTCATTGTAAATAATTCCGGGATACTAATTTCGTTGAAGAACATATTGATCAAAAAACGAAAATTTATAATAAATAATGATGTGTGGCCTTGTTTATTTACCAAGTCGACTGCGTAATATTCATCTCCTGTCGCTTCAGTCACTCAAGAGAATGATCAAACACCAACATAATTATATTCAATGTTTTCTTTACCGGTATGTCAGCATCATCTGTTTCATCAACATCCCAGGGTCATTGTATGTTAAGTAATAAGAGAACTGTGTGTCATCGTAAGTTATAAAGAATACCTGTGTATATTTTTTCGTTTTCCTTTATGTTATTGGTACATTCTTCTCTTTTTTAATGTGTCACTAAAAGTTTATAAAAGCGTGTTAGAATTTTATTTATGGAAGGAAAGTCGGTTTAAGGGTTCATTTAGGGGTCTGCGTATAAAAAGGTATTCCGAACGAAGACCGTAGGTAGGGCAGGGTACAGATCATCCGTGGGCCCAAAGGGATACTTAGCTAAGCTTTGTATGCCCGTCAACGAGGTTAATAAAGGCACGTGGACTCTATTTAGTTGTAGCTGTGCGCGGTATGTCCGACAAACTCTTTTTTCCTTTTTAATATCAGAAACGATCAGCATTTAACATACCCCAAAAACTTCCAACCATATATAAAAACACAATAATGACACTAGGAAATAAAATATCATGTGCTTCTTGTATATATCCATGCTCGTATAATAAAAGTATACACATCATGCATAATATCACATAACATTTTTCAAATATTTTATCTGTAAAATTTTTCCCCTTGTGTCGTATATGGAACTTCAAAGTTTATGAACTAAAAATTATACAAAAAAATAAAATAATGAGAGAAGAGAAGAATGAACAGAAAATTTATTTACATATTTACGCATAGCTTTTATCTTCAATATCATGGTCATGGGTTGGAAAGATTGCAGCAAAAAAATACTTTACTATTAAATTACATTTTGTTATGTAGAGAATAATAATATAAGTATATGTATGTCTGGGCGTAAATAACCAACAATCACAAATGGAATCAAATGAAAATAAATCTGAAAAACAAAATACTGCATACCTAGCACCCACCCCACAAACGATATGAATGAATTTCATACGAATAAATTTAAAAATAACAAATTTGTGTTAGGCGCCTATGTTAAAGACACGGTAAACATGCTCATCTATGGTGCAATGAGATTTTAATCGTCAGCAAAATTAATTCAGGAATTGCGTGGTCCGTAAAAGAAAACAAAGATAGCTCGCTTCGGGTTACCGAGGAGACCTTTAGAGCTACTTTTAACTAATTTTTTGTTCGTTTTTTTTGCCGGTGGGCAATACCTCGTCCTATTTCTTGGAAGCAACCTAACGTATGCATTCCCGTTCATACTCCCTTTTTTCGTGCGTAGGTGGAGTATGACCTCCGTCAACTCGTGGAAGCTACATTTCGCAAGTATCTCCGTCCACACTTTTGATTTAATGCGTAAAAGAAGACTGTACGGACCTTTCTATGGAAGAAGTTACAAAGCAAAAACTAACACATTCTATATTTAGCAAAATTAATCCTCTTGTCATGCAAAAGCCCACTTTTCATGAAAAATAGACCTACATATAGAACTAACGCAGCAAATAGACCTAAATGATCCGAATTTAGCTTAGATGTTTTTTTATCACAACTACATAATCTCATAGTAATATTAAATGGCCGTTTTTTTATATAAAGGGTGATGAAAGAATATAGATGGTTCCATCCAACCCGAACTCTTCACATTAACTTAGCATCCTGATTTCACTTATAAGTCTTTTCGCATCCAGCTGTGTGTAAGGGGGGAGATATACTAAATAATCTGGTGCAATTTGTCGTGAACTATGATTATTGTTGGTTATAGATTAAAGTGAGCTGTTTGATGTTATTTATATAACGGTAATTTAAAATACACGCCCCAGGTAGACACATTCTGGTGTTAGCTCTTTATGTAATTTAATTATAAAAGCTTTCCTCCGAAGTTTATCCTTGCAATTGAAGGTCAATGTCAAAAAAAATTAAACAATGAGGACGCGCTAATAGAATGCGGAGGCTGTTTGCGGCAATGTAATTATTTTTATTTTGGAGTTTTATTAAGCTTTCTTTTAGCAATTTGACAAATTATACCGTTTTCACTGCAGGTAATCTACTTTACCTTGCCTTTAACTACGCATTTAATTTTCTTAATACGTAAGTCGCTTTGAGCAAAGAGTTTCACGAATCTCGCAGCTTAGCTATTATATAGAAAGGGCTTCTAAAGGAAGGAGAATGTAATGATCACTTAACAAAATAAATGAAACTTTTATATAAAATGTATGAAACTTGTTTTTATAGATAATCCTTACTTTGGCAAAATTCATTCCATTTAGGACAATGTTAGTAGCAGTAAGCAACAAAATTGTATTCGGCCGTGACTCAATCTTTTTTATAGCCACCATAGTTATTCTAAAAATAATAAAAAAAATAAAAGATCGAAATTTTCACACTGTACAAAATGGAGAGGGCGCGGCTGACTTTTTCTATTTCCAAAATTAAAGTTTTTGTCGCATAGGCGTGTGGGCATTGCAGGCGTGTTCTTTAAAAACTTTCAGTCCCTTCCAGATTCTTGTAAGCACAATCTTTATTTTTGCGAACCGGAGAATGTTTGCCAGATGAACTGTCGAACATGCTTGGGTGCACCCCGAATTTGACACTAGTCAAGAAATTTTATACTTAGCGAGGTTTTCGAAGCTTGCTTCTGATACATATATATTAATATTGTGTGTAATTTGTCCCAACAAGTACTACAGTATTCCCTGTAGAATATACAGTCAAATTTTTGCACATTCGAATGCTATAGTTTTAATGACCCTTATTCCTTTCGAAAAGCAGAGGTGTTCTCAGTCTATGTAGTCCTACAGGCTTGTCCTTCTACCGATTTGGCCCATTTTCAGTACTAAGGCGCTCGCAAGAGCTTTCAATGTTTCTGGTAAATTTGAAGTTGATAATTTCATTTTTTGACGTGCTTCAAATTCAGCAAATGTAATTTTCTTGCAAAAGATCTTATTATTCTTCATCCATATGTACCACAAAATACCAGAAACTAGAAACTTCTTGGTACGTAAGTGTCAAATTACTATTGTAGACATAACTTCAGAATTGGAATAATTTTCAGGTTATTTTTTATATAAAGACCTTTCTGGAATATAGCCGTTATCTAAACACTGGCCGTAAAAATGGTCCAATCAATTCAATGTGCCAAAATTTGCCCAAATACCTCTAAGCGGACTGCAGCTTTAATACAAAGATTCATCAGAGGCCATCCAAATTTGTTATGCTTACTCCGGTGTATTATTGACCGATGTGTTATGTAACACATTTTAATTATTAATATTTTTTGTTCTATGCAAGACATTTAGTTAAACTTATCGCGTTAAATTTTGGGATTGATATTATAGATATATTCTGAGCGTAATTATATCGAGTTTCAAATTTCTTTCTCCCTTTTAGTGATCTTGGCAATTGAATTTCGAATGAACGAAAAAATAAAACCGACTCAATAAGAAAGAATTCTCAAAAATTTTCCCTTCCAAAAATATCTTTGCTTATTGAAGATCATAAAGAATAGAAGAGAGCATTAAGCTGATAGCAAGATTTTAAGTTCATAGGCTTAAATTAATTTCAAAATCTTATTGTTATATATAATATTTTTCGTAATGAGAAACTTGCCAAAAAATTCTTTTGTGTACTCCAATCAAAATGGAAATATTTACGCCAGCAATCAGTACACAAGGAACCATTATCGGTGGTTAACCTATAAATATTTGTTTCTTTTTCGTTGAGTGTAATAATTTTTTTTTATGATATATAAGAAAAAAAAATATAGTAAAATTTTTGTTGCCAAAGAAAACACTCATCTTATATCCAATATAATGGAGAACTGTTGGACAACAAAAAAAAAAAAATAGGACAAACAGCAAACGGAAGAATGGTAAAACGAAATATATAGGAAAATTGTGAACCTCTTCAACGTAGTAGCAGTTGAAATATGAACACTGCTTGCGACTTATGTCTAGACGATTGTAGTTCAGAAATGGAAATGCGCGAAAAATATTTAAAAAAGAAATTTAAAAACAATTTAAAAGCCATCATTTGAATAAGAGCCAAAATGAAAAAAAATGATTATGGATTAATTTTGCCACTATTAAAGTTTAAAATATGCCGAAGCCACTGAATTACATGCTATCTAAAGAATACGAAGATACGTAGCAAAGAATTGTTTTGGAAACCATCTACAAAATTAATCCATTGAACTCGAACACTACACTGCATGTCCAATACTTTACTAGAAGCTGCGTTTTTGAACGAATTCTGCCGGATACTGATCAGTGATCGCCAACGAACAACAAATTCTGGCAATCATCAATACTTTTGGGTATAGATGCACCGTTGTGTCCGTTTTGGTGTGACTTACCGCCGCCGCAAATTTGAATTTTGCGCCCGATTTTTAATTCTTGGTTAACCATGGAAAAAAAATTGTGAAACTTGACAAGTTGATTACGGTTAATGGCAATTGTAGGGAAACGTTTAAGTAGTCTTAAATGTGTATTTCTTTGAATCTTATTCGTTACACAGAAGGTCGTTAATCCCTTAAGAGTTTGGCCCAGATATCAGACACTCCTCTGATTTTGCTGTATGCCGCTTGGTCCTCTTACTCCCCTACGCCAATGATTTTGTCAATTTTTTAACTTTACGTGTCATTTTGAATTTATATAAACAGAAACTGTTCAAGGTTAATGCCTAATAATAGGATTTATTAAAAAAACTATAGTCAAAGCTTTTTTTCATATCTGAGCCTTTCATATAAAACAATTCACTAAGTTCCAAGCTTAAAATAATTTGCTCAGTTACGAACTGTCGTTTTAACCTAACTAAGAATATAGGAAATGCAATTTTCCTCCAATTATGTACATAAAGAAACCCTCGTAAATTACAGTGACGTGCGTCAATAGTGAAATAGGTTTACCCCGATCTGTGGTTCCGTCTATTGAAATTATGATAGAGGCAAAAGTTCGTAAGAATAAAGAATTGTATTTTTTTTATAAATGCGATCATAATCAGCAAACTACTGATAATTTTCGAATTGTTTGAACTATTCACCTAAAACTTTGCTGTTAGATTATGCAATTTTCTGCTAAAGGATAAAAGAGAAGGGCTTATATACAGCATTTAGTGAGTTTTGCAACGGGTCGTGCCGTACATTTCGTCTCGCTTCTTAGCTGTAAACACGCAGCTGTCATTATGATTACCTATCTGGGGTTTCGAAAATCTAAGGACAACAGCAGAACAATCTCTTAAATTACAAGAGTTAACAGTTTATTGCGGTTTTAGGCTCGTCGTTATACTGAGCCACATTTTTCAAAAATGACGCTGATTCAACCGATATTTAACAGTCTTTTTGCCCCTTGGAGGTACTACATTATATACATTATACAGGGTTAATTGTAAGCTGTAGGAAGGAATTTTCACATCCACATATAACACCGTACATTCAAAATGTTTTCCGATATGCGAAAAAATGTTCAGTTCTTACAATGTCCGGACAAATATCGTAGAGAAAGGAAGTATTAAGTGAATGAATGGAAATATGAAAGAGGTGAAACTATTTTTGAACACCTTTCAATGTCAACGTGTTTATCAAACATGAGCGTTCAGATGGCAATAAGATCTAGTTTTTTGTATTTCATTCTTAATTCTTTGCGTTCCGACCGGAAAAGTGGCGTAGAATTTAATTTTCGGATGATGATAATTCAATTTGTTTTTAAATATGTCTTACTCATATAAACAATTTTATGTTGTGTTTACAAGTCTTTTTCGTTACGTTTGTGCTTTATACAGTTCTCTGAAACAGTCCAACTGCAACTCGAATGAAATTTGTACTGGAACCGCTTTGTAAAATAACAAAAAGAAAAGTGTGAAATGTAGTCGAAATATATACAACACATAGTGAATCAAGCATCTGTTGTAGCTATGTTACAATTGTGATACTTATGTATTTCTAATGACAACGTCTTGCATCGATAATATCTTCGACATGTACGATTCAATAGAATTTTTCTTTTTTTGGCCTAATAAGTAATTTATGAATCCTTGCAGATGGCTTTAGCTAATTACAAACTTTTTCAGTTTTCATTAACAAAAGTGATAAATATTCAAAGTTCATATATATAGTGTATGGAAGCCAAGAAAAAGTTGAACCATTCACATAAAATTTATTTTCGCATTATCCGTGATATTCGAGGAACAGTAAAAACAACACGTTCTCCATTCACAATGCCCACTCTTATTATCATCTACTTACAGATGTCGAACGTTCATAAATACTACCCTGCTCTTCGTCGCTTCTCTAGCTACAATGCTTCCTATATAACCTACACACGGAACTTTGCTGCAAATCATTTCTATGTTAAATTACTACAACGGATCAATTTTCATCATAAATTATTACCAAGTAGACGTTTTGCTTCTAGCTTACAATTCAAGCGCTGAGCAGATGCTCGGGAGCATAGCCAGAGCTTACCACAGGAATATATATAATAGGTGTATTCTGACCATCTTTTCATTTTGAAACGGCGGTTATTGAGAAAAATTTATGAAGTATATTTGAATCAAATTTTTTTGCACCATTCATTACAACTTTTTACCATCCTCCTGGCAGCATAGCGGTACAGTGTCTAAAGAGCTTATATTTAGTAGGCAGCGATCCAATCATCGACCCATTTTTCAATGCGTTATGTCTGGTGAGTGCGGCAGGACTTCCCGTTATAACTGAGTATAACCTTGGCAACTTTTGCAACGTGTGCCCGAGCGATTTCATACGAAAGGATGACTTTGCGTCTGTTAAGCGCTGTTGCTAATCTTTTTTGCAAAAATACTTCTTTGAATTTGTTCAATTGCACTAACAGTTTCATTCGGTTTTAGAAGCTCTTTACACACTACACACTGGTAATCCTACCACATGCACAGTAAAACTTAATGGCATCGATGTGGATGGCTCTTCCGGATTAGTGCACGACTTTTTCCGCTTGGCGTTGTGATAGTACGCCCCAAAAACCTTTTCTTCTCGCATGGAAAGCAACGAAAGCAAATGAAAGTCATGAATATCGTTCCATGATTAGCACCTGCATACACTGAAAAACTCAATAACATTAAATGCAAAACCATTATTTTATGTAGAGAAAGCTTAAAATCATCGAATTTAATTATTATGTATATATATTATATATATATTACCCGTTACGTTTTTGACAAAAACACGAAAATTTCATTTTTTTCAAAATTTCACAATATTATCACTTACATCTTTGGCAAAACACGAAAATTTCATTTTTTTGATTTTTGACGATGTTACCCTCACGTTTTTC